>JADNRY010001117.1:0-16828 GCA_015501585.1 Rhodocollybia butyracea
GCCATTGTAGGAGGCCATGAAGTTGGAGAGGGCTGGAAGATGAGAACGACCGTTGGGGTGAATGAAGGCAATGTGGCAAAGGGTTCCATGGACTGATTGGATACGCTCGAGGGGAGCACGTTTGCCGTCAAAATCTGCAATGAACTGACAGATGCGCATGAGATACTTAAGGCGTTTCGGTTCCTGTAGGCTGACTTGTTTCCATTCGAAGTCCCAGAGGAAACTGAGGTATTTTACGACAGATGCGAAAAATTCATCACATTTCTGAAGTTGCCACGGGATGTGTAAGTCTTCCACTCGGGAGAGTGCTATTGCTTTATCGTATTTGTAGAGGCCGAGCTTGTTGGCCATACGCCAGATGTTGTAGTCATCTTTGTATTTGAATACTGGTTGAATTTTTCCATGCTTGCCAAATGTCAACTACTGCGTTGCCAATCATACCGGCATTGCTACTGGCGGGGCTTGCTCCAAAACACATGCAATTATCGATGTAGAAGCGATTATTGTTGTCACCAAAAACAAGGGCATATTTCTGTTTGCATCGTACTGGGCATGTGCGGTGGAATTTTTCAATGTCTAGTGACAAGCCTTGGGTACCAGGAGGTGCACATGCAACCTGAAGTAAGTGTAAAGTCAGCACGCAGATCTCATAGATCCAAAGCTTTGTAGAAAGTAGGTGTAACAGTGCCCATAGGCGTAGAGATGCCCGGAGGCGTGAAGGTGCCCAGAGGCGTAATGGTGCCCAGAGGCGTAATAGTGCCCGTAGGCGTAGGGGTGCCCGGAGGCGTAATGGTGCCTGGAGGCGTAGGGGTGCCCATAGGCGTAATGGTGCCCGGAGGCGTAATAGTGCCCATAGGCGTAGGGGTGCCCGGAGGCGTAATGGTGCCCAGAGGCATAAAGATGTGGATATGCGTGAAAGGTGCCCATAGGCAAAGGTATTTGGGAGAAAGGGCAGGGGAAAAAAAAAAAAAAGGAACTGACCATTTCAGCAAATTAGCTGGACCATCTAATCGAGTGGGAAAATCTTCCTTCATAATGAAGGAGTTGATGGAAGGAAAGATGTTCCCATTGGAAGTCTTTCCATCTCTTGATAAGTCACGGCATACCCTGAACTTTGTTGGGAGACCAGGTCCTTGTTCCTGTTCTGCGATAGTGAGGGGTTTGCAGATGAAAGGTCCTGCAACGATCAACTCAATTTCTTCTTTGGTGAAGGGACCATCTATCCGACCTCGTTCAAGATCCTCCTGAATGTATTTTGCCAGGGCTTCTGGGTGCTGGAACGTTGAGCTGTGATTAGGAATGATTATCGTTTCTAGTAAATCGGGAAGGTTGCCAAGGAAGGCACCTTGTCGTAGCATGCTAATTAGGAGTGGATATTGTTCTGTAAGATTGCATTCGATGAGCGCGCGTTCAAACGCGTCGACATTATAGGGTGTGATAACTTTGTTGTAAATGTCGAGAAATTTCTGTGGTGTATTAGGGGAGTGAGATCTATGATGCAAGGAAGCTGAGAAGTCCCGATAAACAAGGGTAGGAGGTGTCAAGAGCTCAAGCTCAAGTGGTAGGCTGAGAAGGTTTTGGTCTGCATGTCCATGAGAAAGAGTGGTGGTTTTTGGAGCCACAGAAGGTACATGCGTGTTCTTGATTGCAGCTGGCTTTTTCGCAAGCGTGGTGGATGTTGAATCTGTAGCAGAAAGGTTTATGGCCTTTGTTTGGTGTGCAGAGGAGTGAGCCGACGAAGACTGCATGAATGATTTTTCCATGGGTGGCGTCTGAGTGCTCACTGGTTTTGTGGCCTCGTTTTCCGCATCTGAGGCAACAAGAACCGAGGTTCTTACCCTTGTTGCCTGATGGAAAGGGCGCAGGATGGCGACTTTCTGGTTTCTTGGAGGAATGAGCTTTTGATGAGTGTGAGGAGGAGACCAGTAACGAAGCAGCTGCATTAGCAGCTGAGCTAGCAGATGCTGCAGCGGACACAGCAAGGTCTTGTGTAACCTGTAGGTCCCTTGCCAATTCGGCTTTCAGCCATTTTCCTCGATATAACTCGGCATTGAAGCTGCGAGCCTGCAACTGGTACTGAAGGCGGAGGTCATACTCTATGGGTTTCCAGTATCTGTAGAGTTCTTCGGCATCTGGTTGGTTCAGAAAGAACATGAAATGATCAGAGGTCCACTGAGCACGCGTACTCTGTGCATGGCCTTCGGTGCGTTCAGCTTCGAAGGTGTAGAAGTTCTGGGCTGCGTCACGGAATTGTGAGAATGTTAAACCATCCGTTTTTCCTGTGTCGACTGCGATACCGAGCCTCTCGCGTAGTTTCGCAACGTCATAGGTGCTAACTGCGGTAAGCTTTCCGTCATCATCCGGAACATGGGTTCTTGTGGTTTTTAATTCATTTTGGAAGGCATGGATTGTCTGGAGGTGAGCGAGGGTGAAGAAACATAGAGGGAGTGAGCTGCTGAGGTTGGCTGTGGGTATGAGGCCATCTGGGAACTGGACTGTAGGGCAAGCTGTGGGGTTGTCGGGAATTTCGACTACGTCTGCCGCAAGTTTTGGCCTTTTCGATGCACGATTGTCTTCACCATTGTTCCTTCTAGCTTCAACATCCTCTTTTTCTTTTCCTTTTAGCCAGTTATGGGCCCAAGGTCCTAGGAAGTCTGTTAGGCTTTTGAGGAGACTTGAGTCTTTCCTGATCCTATGTAAATCTTCTGAGGCTACTGTCATGAAAGAAGCTGTAGGGGAGCCCGGTCTAGAAGTCTCGCCTACTGAGTAGTCGTAGGTTTTAACGTATCTGGCATTGTTCGCTGATTCAATAGAGAAGTTCTTTTTTATACGTATCTCAGGCGACATTTTTCCTATTGCTGCAATAGCAGCGGGATTCGCGTGTGTTCTATGGTCTCGGTCTGGGTTATCGAGCGAGGGAGATCTTGGGAAGAAAGAGTTTTGTTCCATTGTCTATAGAAACGCGAAATACGGATACGAATGCGAGAGACGCGATGAAGGCCGGGAGCAAAGAAGATAACGCTCCCGCGTTCCCGGCCGGCCTTATCGCCTTGCTATCTTATCCGAAGATAAGCCCCCTTCGGGAACTTATCGCGGAGTGTGCAATCTCCTTATCTTTTTCGCTCGAAAAAGACAATAGATTACAGACGAAATTTGTATTGAAAAAGACAATGAATTACAATCTATTTTTCAGAGGAAATTATCGGAGAATTTCAAGCGACATTTATACCGAAAAAGGTAAGTAATTACAAGGATAATTTCGCAAAAAATTTCGCCCAATATTTTTTGACACTGGCGTAGTGTATCTGTAGCTTGGATTTACTTGTCAACGACGACATCATCCTCAGTGTCACTTCCGTCCTTCCTCTTGAAAACGCCGGCGACCTTGACGACCTACCAAGAGCACTAGCTGGGCCCGACAAACCGTTTTTGACTAAGGCTGGTAGGCGATCGGACGTCGGCAAACCAGGGTCCAGCATTCGTTCGATTTGTATTTCCAGCCCCAAGGGCTCTAGGACCACGAGTTAGCCTGCTACACACCAGCCTCGTTATCATGCTCTTGGTGATAGCTTTGATCAGCGGGAAAAGAGCTATTTGTGCAGTGAACGCGGGCAGATTGTGGGGTAGGGGTTTACAGATGGGGGAGATGTGACTGTGCATAATTCGGGTTCGGCGAAGGGCTCGGGGAGCTGAGGTCGTGGGGGCCTCAATTTGTTCAGGCTCCGGCGCTAGAAATAACGAACGAGGGCATCTTCAGGAGGGGGCGTTGAGTGACGGGTTTCCATCCCTAGTAACCACCTGTAACCACCACGCGAACAGGCGATACCTCGAAGGTGGAAGTAAAACCCCGGTGTAAACTGGTAATTTCTTCGGTACTCGTTTGAGCGATTAGCAATTGCAAGTAACGCACTGTAAAATAAGATCTCAATAATTTTTGCTTTGTACATTGTTGACTATACTCCAACGTATGGGAAGCCGGAACTGGAAAGCCGGAACAGTCGTTACTGCATTATAAGAGGCAAGATATTATTTTTCTCATTCTTATTTCTCCTCTTCATTCCTAGCCTTTCTCCCTTTGATATCCTTCCTTTTGCGCCCGGTAGCGCCAGTTGACCTCTACACTTCATTCCGACTTTTCTGATTTCCTTCTTTCGTTCCTTATTTCTTCATTTCTGCCGCTGAAGATCTTCGCACGTCTTGCTTCCTGCCTACTCTCCGCCTCCCTTGTGATCCTCACCATATCCCTGGGAGTCTCTGCACGCCCATTGTGGTCCCGTTTCTCCTTAGTCCAACAACGTGCGAGTACTAGCGCGTTGAACATTGCAACATGCACGGACCCCGCTACGTAGTACGCAGCTCGTGATGCACGATTGTGATGTTGCTTTGATTGGAGCCACATCTAATGGTTCCAAATAAAGTCCTTATTTGTTCGTAGTTGGGGACCTAGAGGAATCGCTGGAGCGATGTGGGTTTTTCAATCCAACGCGTTTTGATGATTCTGTGTCTGACCTTGGGTGTAAAGTGAATTCCTTCTTGTGAACGCCTCCTCTTCCACCTCCTTCACTAGTGGTATTTGCACTGTCACTGCGACTGTTGTTGACGGAGGTATGCATGCTTGAAAACTAAACATGAGTCAGGTAGTAAATGCTAATCCGTCCTATTCAGGAACTACCATTGATATCTCTAGGGCCGTCTTGAAGGTCATGGATCTACCAATATCAGCAATGAGCGCCTTTCCACCAGGATTAGGACAGCTCTTGTGGCAGCTTCTATGGCCTTTCTATGGCATTCATACCACACACTTCAGTGGGTTTACTGTTGTCATCGATCCTTTTGATTCGACTGAACATTGCGGAACTTGAAGGAATAAGTTCAGAGATGCGTCAATGCGGCGTAGGAATAACTTGAGAGCTTCTGAGCACTTATTGATTTTACGACACTGAAGATAAGATTGTGATAAGTCACACGCGCGCTATTCAGCAAACACAACATATCCTTAATGCTGCTGCGCAGCAATCCCCGACTACAGGACAAATAATTATCTTGTCACTCCCCTTTTAAGTGGCTATCACCCATCAACCATCTAGTCAAACTTTGCTTTAGCCTTTGAGAGTTAGTTGAGGTTACTTCAACAGGCTTCTGCCTACTTGCAACCTGCTGCCCATGGTCCAACTTCTTTCAACTTTAGTCTTTATGTAAGCCACTCATGTAGGTTTTCCTGTAAGAAAACTTCACATGAAAACTTCACAAGTAAACCCAACAAAAATAGCAAGAGAGAATATGCTCTAGGTGTGCCCCCCTGAGAAAATGTGCTTGACGCCTACAGCAGACCATGCAAAAGAAAGAGTCAATCAAAAGTTACAAGTGATACAAGGTAGACTTGCAAAGAATGTCACAAGCAAACCAGTAAAGATTTGGGAACTGCTCCCAGCATGCATACCACCACTCCAAGGGATCTGTTGACATGCCACTAGTGTTACAACGGCGCGGCTCGGCTCACCTCCGGCTGCAAAGCCGCTGAAGCCTCAGCTTGAGCGGCTCAGAGTCCAAAATTATATATACCATTTTCTGAGTAATAAACTCACAAAAAACACTTGTCATAATGGATATTGGTTCCTTTTGGACCTAGTAGAACACCTTGAAAGCACTGAACTTCAATAAAGCACACTTTAAAAAAAAATTATATTTAAACAATGACTGAATCTGGTAGCTCCTGAGTGGCTATGCATGAACAAACATTGCCGAGGCGCGCAATTTTGACTTGCAAATGTTCATAATTTTGGAGGATCATACATCAACAAGTGAATACTATCTTACTAGAGTGCTAGTTAACTGGGAAACCAGATTTGTAAATTTTATGGCTCGAGCCAGCTCCAAGCGGCTCAAAGAATCAGCTTTAGCCAAGTCAGACGGGCCGGCTCTGAGCCGCGCCGTTGCAACACTACATGCCACTGATTGGGCTAACAGTGATGTGGAAGTACTCATTGAGCTTTTCCTGGAGAGAAGATGGTGCGATGCGCCAGTGTCCCCTATACAGAGAAAGTCAACTTTCTCGGGTAAGTCCATTTCAACTCTTTGAGTAGATCAAGCAGGTAAAAATCAAGTATGGATGAAAATGTGAATACTTCATAGAATATAGGTGACTGGAACGATCACCAACCTCTCTTGGAAAGGACTTCATTGGACATCCTCACTCTAGCACCAGGATGTTGTAACTCATACAATGCTCTATATCAGCCATTGTTGAGCCAATACAACTTATACTTACAGTCTGAGTGGCTGTGCCAGATATTTTTGTATTTGGCTCTCATGATAAATGCCAGAACATATCCAAATGAGGTAAATCGTCTATGCCAGTCTATGTTACCTAAATGCCTCAGTGCAAGTATTTTGAGGCTTGTTTAGATTAACGCGACAGAATGAACTGTTTAATCTGACCCAGACCCAACCTAACCCTGACCCAACTCTCCCAGATGGGACACAGACTCAACCCTGCACAACACTACGTAAAATCACCCGTACATAGCCGTATAAATACGGCCGCATACAGCTCCTATATGGCCCGTGAATTAGCCAGCTCTGACCAGCCCATACTACTCAAGCATCCACATCTGCCAATAAAACACTGCCATAATACTCTAGTGTTTTTTTTACTTGATCACAGCTGAATCCTGATCATGGCTGGACATGGGGCACTGAACTGGAACATTGCTCTGATGCACGCCATACGGTACCCAACACACTAGCCCAGTTCAATAGTATGTACAAGATCCAAGTTACTTGCAAGTCGCAGACGTTACACTCATCAATTTATTGATCATCGTGTTCGTCTGCTTATAGGAGACTACTTGCAAGTTACCCTAGGGCCTAGGGCCCATTTTGCATGAAATTGTACAGACCTGGGTACAGATGCAGATTACTAGTCTTGGAGTTGTAGTTACAATTCGAGTTGTGTTTATAAGCTCGGTTCTAATCATTTAATCATTAATGTACTTCTTAATCAAAATACATGGATTCTACTGACTTGAACATACTTTGAGTGAATATTTCTACTGCATGTAGGTACATGATCCTCTGTGTTGTTCTCCTTCTGTACTTGCCCCTTCATCTTACATTATTTGCTGTTAATCTAGTACTTGCTTACTCTTATTTCTGCTACTATGCTTAACTGACCCTTAACTTTCATTAACGTTCACTAGCACTGGATTGACTTCGTTTGAGCAATGTTTGAGTGCAGATAAATGATATAATCCAACGGATGATAAAGTCACGTGTGCACGCGACGCGACCAGTGCGAAAACATGAGCACCAAAGTCGCGTCGTGTGCACAGGGAGTGAACAAATTCCAGTACTTCTCACAATTCCAAAGAGAAACTTGGCGCCTGGTATGGATTGCTAATCAGCTGTGGGCGCTATTGAAAAACCACTGTGTGATTAGTTGAAAAAGCAGCCGCGTTGATGAGGTGACCCTGAGATTTTAATTATTGAGTGAGGTGCAAAGAAACGAGAGTACACGAGAAGATAGAAAATAGGAATAGGATGCAGGAAATGTTTGAAAAACTATGAGTGGGACTCCTAGACACAAAAAGAGCTGCGACAATAATTACTGGCAGAGCAATAATCAAGAAACTGTAAGGAATATTGTCTAACGGATGATATGCATGATATGAGAACATACCTGGCAGAGTTACAATAGAGAAACTGGTGAAGTCAGTTTGTCACTCCGCCAGTGGATAAATACGCTACAACTTAGGCCCAAGTGAGAGGCCCAGAGGATGGGTCCAGGCTGGTGACAATAAGCCTGGAGACTCCTGGAGAACACCCGGAGAATTGTCCAGACAGATCTGGGGAAGAACTCACCAGAAGAATATCCTCTGATAGAGGGAGTATAGTGCCGTTGTTGAAGGAACACGGGCGCTCCTCCCTCAACCACGTCGATAAATTGTGCCGCGCGGAAATTTTGGCAGATACAGCATGTAGCAAGCCACCTCCAACACTGCTCCCGCTCACGCTACTGCCCCAGCTTAGTATCGCACTCCTTTGCTCTTGAAATGTTTTATGCTTGCATTCTTCACTCTCACGTATCAGTTATATCCCAATGTGCATCAAACTTCTTCAAGACTTCTTGATGTATCATCCTGGTATCATCACCGCTTATGCTACTTAGTTTTGCTCTCAAGATGCACTCCACTGAGACATTTATGAGTTGCATCCCTTTGTGTGCCGGACTTATTGTTGTACTCATTGCTCGCTGTTGCGTCATTTTAAACTTGGTGGTTAATCTAGCTAGTGTAGGTAATCAAATACATATATGTAAAGACAGCAAAACAACCAAACACCCAGCACTGAGGTGTTTAAATTTCTTCCAATAGAGTATAATTTGTCTGAAGGCAGTACAACTGGGCAACTACCTGTCCACAATAAGTGGGATAAGATACTGCTAAGCTGAGAAACAGCCACTGCGAAAGCACATGTCATAGGCAAGGAAGGAACTCAAGCCAACGACCGTATCAAATCGGAATGGGGAGATCTGGCAATCACCAAATGGACTAACCGGCATCGCGGCTCAACATCAGGTGGGAAAGAGATACCCGATCTGGCGATTTTGGAAGAATCCAACACTCATTTGACACCTACAAGACCCTCCCTTCCCTTCGGTCAGAGTCGGGGAACCTACTTCCATGACTATCGACATCGAGGTGCAAGTCGTTTATGACTTCCCTCGACTTGTGGATCAAACCTCACAACAAATTTCCAATATTATTGTGCGAACGCTCAAGTTTCCTCAGCCTCCCAAGCAAAGTATCAAAGTTGAATCCGAAGGACAAGTACTTCGGTTTGGTTGGATCACAGAGGTTCACAAGGTGAGTATCTGGTATTTAGTCCTGAGTTACTTCCTCTAACGTTCATATAGCCTTTCTTGAATCTCATGAAACAAAGGTTTGGAAAGCTTCCACTGATTCCGCGCAAGTTGGCAATTCTCCAGATGTAAATGCATATCCAAAGCTTGGACTTTCGAGACTAAATTTGCCCACTGCAGACAAGTTGTTCGATTATACGCTCATTTTGACCAAGGACCCGCGTGCGTATCCCGTTACACAGGAATATCCTGACCTTATCCTTAATGCAGTATGGAATTATGCTGCGTCTATTCTTCAACGCAAGGCTCTACGTCTACTCTTCAACTGGTGTTACCTTTTATTAGTGGCCCTTTCCCTTTACCGCCGCCAAATGGGGATCCAAAGTTGAGGTTGTCTGATCCTGCTCGTGTGCATGCACTCATAATACCTAGTAATTCTGGACAGAATCCACCTTTTTCAACCAGCCCAGCGCCGGCCTCGACTATCCCTCCAGCACTTACTACGCGACAATTGAGGTCAGGCCGTATATTATCGTCTACTGGTCAGAACGTTCCTCCGCCTACTTCTGCCAGTAGGAATGAACTCTCAGGAACAGCTAGCACTGGAGAGCCTTCAGTTCCACGTCAACCTCGCTTCCCTTCATCATCAGGGCCAATTTCAAATAGCCATCCACTCCCTGTATCATCTTCCGGAAATCCTTCGTCCGTTGTCGGTCCTTCGCATTTTGGAGCGAGACTGACTGCCGCCGGCTTTAATGCGCAAACGACGACGCCGATTCCTACCTCATCTGCCGTACCAATGAGCTCCACGCCAGCGTACGGACCAAATCCAACTTCTGCGGGTCCCAGTGCTATCCATCAGCTTCCACGTCAACCTGGAAGCTCGGGCGCATTAACAGGATCTGGTCCTCAGGCTGATAGCCCCTCTCAGCCGATGACACGGACCCCGCGCTCCAAACTCAACCAGGCTCGGTATGCTAATGAGACCAAGGGTGTATTCCGTCCTTCGATACCAGCGAAGGTAGAATCACCTCCAACATCACTGGCCACAACTCCCTCACCTGCTATGCCCCTGCTCCCTAACCATTTGCGGTATCTTATTGGCCCGACCGCGGGTGGTACCAGTCCTTCGATACCAGCGAAAGTAGAACCACCTACTCCAACATCACTGGCCACAACTTCATCACCCGCTGCACCCCCGCTTCCTACTCATTCTGTAGCCGGAATAAAACGACTTCATGATACCACACACTCTTCCGCATCAGCTCCAGGCGGCGAAGAGCCTCCAGTGAAACGCGCCAAGCTCCCCGGTCAGGCTGACCTAGCGACCAACAAAGCCTCCATCTCCGAACTCCTCACTCAATACCAAAACGAGCGCAAACTCCGCATGTCAGCCGAATTTCAGGTCCAACAGTTGACGAGAGACAAAGACGCTCTACAAAAACACCATGCACATTCTGGACAAGATGGCCTACCAGGTAAGATAGCGAGCCTGGAAACGAAGAATGCGCTGTTACAAAGAGGGCTAGAGGAAGCCCAGCAGGTTGCGTTTACCAACAAGGCCCGTGAAACACAGGTTAAAACTCTCCAGAAAACATTGCAGACTGAGCAAGGGAGAGCACTGAGTTTCGAATCGGAGGCGAAGGCCTTGAAGGCCGAAGTAGATGCAAAGAGCAAGGCATTGGATGACCTCCATGCGGAGCTCTGTTGTCGCGAAGAGAAACTCTATCGGGAGATAGATGAGCTCCACGCAGATATCCATCGAGAGACGATGTCGCGTAGGGAGATGGAAGAGCGCCATCCGGTGGCTCTCGCTGCAAAGCAGCAGGAGCTGGATGACCTCCGTGTAGAACTCGATCGAGGACAGGTCCTTCGTCGGGACATAGAGGCAGCTAATTTATTAAATCTAGAAGCCAAAGACCTGGCGCTAGATGATATCAGTGCGGAGCTCCAGCGAGAGCAGGCTCTGAGGAGGGAAATGGAAGGAGTTGTTGAGGATCTGCGGAGAGAGTTCAAGTCGCCTTTCCTTGTGCCTTCGATTGTAGAGCTTCTTATGGAGATTTCTAACTTAACAACCAGGACAAAGATGTCCATGGAGCTGTAAATCATAGGCGGATATGACGGGACATTCTAGAAGCTGTGGATTTATTTACTGGTATGAAAAGTTGAGCGGTGATATAATTGGTGTATATACAAGGTAATCAGACAGGTTGAGCTGGACTTGACTTTCAGTGTGGGGACGGGATACTACTATATAACAGTTATCGAGATGGCGCGCGCGTGCTCTGAGGTGACTCTCGAACTGAGAAACAGTTCGCAATCGATGTACAGTGAAAAGGACATACACTGCGAAGCTTCAGTATGTTTGTCAGCCGAACAAGTTCATTGATGATCTCGCTATGATCATAGTATCTCTAGGTAAAATTGATAAAGTGCGGCGCCCCCTATGGTATGGCTCAATTGTGCAGTGGTGTTTCTACAGCATCCTGTAAGGGAAGCGTATGACAGGTACTATGGGTGGCAGGGAAGTGCAATTTTTTGATAAATTGTCAATAAGTTTACGCCAACCAGAAATTTCGCATATCTGAGGATATAGATCGATTTACAGTAGATAAAAACCCTTATCCTGAATTTCCTGTATTTTTAAAGGTTTAATTGCATGCGTCGGGCAATGTCCGAGCAAAATTGGGAAGTGCAACTGGGCGCTTAGCGGCCAAAACTTTTGCCGGTTTTTGCAGTCTTTTGCTCGCTATTTTGCTTCTTGTTTCATGAATACTATACGGATACTTATAGGAATTTGAATTTAAGCTGCTATTAGCATTGTGAAAAACCTTTTGAGCTCATCTCAACGGTCTCAATAGACATTCTACATGTTCCTGGCAATTGATGCAGAGGTCACACTCGATGTTCTGAACGTTCTGCTTGCGATTCAAGTGTTTTTCATAAAATGGCCCATCTGAGTAGACAGAATCATTGTAGAGTACCTAAATAATGTTACAAAAAATCATAGAATCTCTAGGTTAGCAAGAACCCATATTTTCTAGTGTTTTAAAAAAAGTTGCACTTCCTAGCCGTGAGCACTTCCCTGCCACCCATAGTATGGAGTCATACCTGGTTTTGCTGATAGGACGGGCTACATTATGCATTAAATGCACCATTTGAACTATTTGTATTAGACTCGGATACTAGCCTCGCTACCTCAGTTGACAAAATGGAGTAGGAAGCGAGCAAGTACTAAGTGGGCCTCGTAGTATATTACGCATATCTGCCATCCAACGGATCTCCGGCATACACAGGGAAGCCTGAAGGTATGGTGCGGTTCACTTAGTCACTGCAAACTTTTTGCACGCGCCAAATTGGCCGGAGGCCGAAATTTTTGTATCCAAGGGGACCATTCAGGCCTTTTGGACAGTACTATAGGCATACAACATCACACAATAATGTATCTGCCTATATAATTGTGTGTAAATTCATATCTCACAGAGGTACTTACTACTCTGTGCATTTGATCAGTAACGTATACTTTTATGGTAAGTGCGCCAAATTGGGGTCTACCAAAATTTATATCTCGTTCAGTTTTGATGTTATCGATAATCTGTCTTGGCATTTTGTTACTACATTGGAAAGGAGTCGATTGGCAAGAGGAATAAGAAAAACCTTCTTTTTTCCAGGCTCAAATTCAATAAAGTTTGCAAAAAGTTTGCAGTGACTAAGTGAACCGCACCATAGACTGAGGCTGTAAGAGTGACACTCCTGACAGGTAGAAGTTTATAGATTAATGTTCCACCTCTTTGTCTTTGGCTGCTCAAAGTCTGAGCCTTAAAATAAAGCCCTACACCGTCTACTCGAACCTCAAGTGAATAAATCTGCTGTGGGCAAGCTGTGGGAGCGACATGATCCTGGTGGAAGATAAACTTCCGCAAATACAGATACGGATGACACTGAGCGGTACTGACACTTGTTGGACACTTGAGTGGGCGCTACTTAGCTTTTCACCGTTTCCTGATGTTTAGTGAAAGTGTTGATAAGGTAGAGGGACCTGTCACCCAACTTGCACCCAGCTGTCACCTGGCCGCCAATTATAGCAAGAAAGCTGTGACGCGCTGCCTGCTGTGACATGCCAGATTTTGGGAAGAAGTAAAGGATTACTACATACATTACAGGAAGGTGAGTAAAATAAACCAAGGCACTAAATTGGGCCATGAATACTTATGATGGGATGATGGGATGGCCATATGCAACTGAGTCCGCTAGTGGCTTGTAAAGATCATAAACAAACTGAGTTACCATATGCATCAGGAAAAAGACATATTTCTTGCATATTTCCCAGGCTCCCAGAGACACAGTGTATGTTCATTTGGTCTGTTTCATTTGCTCTATTGCAAATAGTATCATCTTGTAACTTACGGTTTTGCACTTATATAGGACGAGATGAGGAGTCCCGAATTGCCCTACCAGAAATTTCAGTCGCTTAGCCTGCTCCCTTGCCAAGGTCATGACTCCAGAGGAAGTCGCCGAGACGTCAGCAGCCGGATTTGTGCTTTTCTACGATTTGGCAACAATCATACTCAACTCCACTCTCTTTGGTGCATTCACAAACATGTTTTGGATTAATTCAGCAGCTGATTTTCGTGTTTCCTAGGGATATACTGCTTGGGTTTTTATATCAGTTTTCAAATATATATGTGAGTTCTCATGCACATTTTCACATTCCTAACAGAATATTGATTTAAGTGCATTAATTCTGCAGGAGAAAGAGAATGTCTGGGAGTGCAACAAAGGCAATGATTTGTGTACTCTTTGGCACATTTGTTCTGATGTTGATGCTCTTTGTGTCACACATCGGATTTTTACTCGGACTTGTGAAGATTGGTCTTGTGGTGTCTTTACCAGGAGGAATCATGGAACAATCAAGAGCAGCAGACGTGCAACCAGAGGCCATACTCTATCAGAACATATCATCCTGGTTATCAAATAGCATAGTGGGTGTGTTTTTATGGACCTTATTAGTATCAAGATGCTACTGATTAACCTAACTAAAGATATTAATTGCTGATGCTGTCATTGTGTGGAGAGCTTGTGCAGTGTGGACGGACAGCAAGAAAGTGAAATGGACTTTGCTTATGTTCATGCTTGCAGAACTAGGTGAGAGATCAATATATGCCAGTAGTACTAGTCATGTTTTCGAACTCACGCAGAGAGTCCACTGGCGCCAGGTGTTAGCTTGGCTGATGGTGTCAACGTCTCTCTCGATTTTCCTCAAGAAGCAGAAGTGAAGAGTATAGTTCTTGATTCAGTTACTTTTGTGCTGTCATTAAATGTAAATGTGGTGGCGACCTGCTCAATAGCTTTTCGCGCTTGGTGAGTAACGCCTGATGCTTGCCTCCAATAATTATTGTTTTGATACTTTTGATTGAAATACAGGACACATCATAGATCTATGAGATCAACTTCAAGTTCCCTTAGAAGAAAGCGGACCAAAGTAGAAGAAGTTCTGATTCTTCTTGTAGAGTCTGGGGCAATTTATGCACTATCGCAGGTGCATATTGCACCTAATATAACCTGGTTCTGCTGAACTAGTCTTTTAGCTGCTCACCATAATACTCAGTGTATTGGACGAAGTAAAAACAGTCCCTCAGCTTCAACTTGTAATTGCATTTGTTACATCAGTCATAACCCCAACTTGTATAATGTGTGTAGTGAGGACCATCCTATTGTTTACAATGCCGCAGATTTACTGACCTTTGCACCTGAATTTCAGGCCTTGAATCCCGTTGCCATCTTCATCTTGGTTCAAACTAAAAACACATATGAGCAAAGTTTCTACCTTGAAGAAATTCCCCTACCGTTGGTGCCAGCAACCCGGTCAACCCTAGCAGATTTCTCGCATTTTGAATAGACTAGCTAAGATTGCTGATGTTGGACGGACAGGAGACCGATATGATTGGTGTTGGCCAAGTGGACTCGGGGGGTTGATAAGTGACAGTAATAATATCGAGGCTGAGTGGCACACCGGAGGAGTCCCCTTGATTAACCTACATCATGACTCTGGTATAGTAGGGGAGCGCATTTCACTTACGCTTCAAGGATTCTCTTTGGATATTTTATTTTTCCTCCCTTTCTATTTATCTGTGCGCCTTTCCATATAGTACTTTATTATTTATAGTAGGTGTTGGCCTGTGTTGGCTAACGCTTGATTGTACTCACTTGTTGTTGCATACGGGACCGTCGACACTCACAGCGAGTGGAACCCCGACAACATGGTGGTCAAGGAACAAGAGCGATTAGATTATGTGATTGATATATATAAGTGTCTATGTGCGCAAGTACTAGTACTTCAAGTAGTAAAACTACCGAGCAACAGCATGTGCTCAAAAAAAATAAATTAAACAACAATGTTTTCGGCAATGGTCAAGTTGGGGATCGAACCCAAGACCTTCGTAAACATAGGGACCAAAATAAGCGCCTGCCTCTGCTGCACCCTCAACCCGAGGTACTGAACTACAACTCACCTCAACCCGCCTCTGCGTCCCAATTTGACGCGTAGAACAGCTGAAAATCTGGGTATACCCTCCATCAACTTCTCTCCTTAGCTCCGATCTAGAATGTCTGAAATGGCAGGCTTATCTTGCACTCGGGGGCCTCGACGGTATCTGCGTCCGTTCTGATGTCGACGCTCAGGGCACCATAGGCAACAGACTGCCTAATGCCTAACTTGCATGTTCCTCACGACGCTTCGGCAGTGAACAACACCAGTCCCGTATTGCTGCTTTCTGCACCGCAAATTGTCAAGTGGGCCGATGTACAGCTCGCGCATAGTGCACTGGGTGATCCATAGGAGGGTTACAAAGATGAAGCAGCAAAAGACGAGAGCAGAGCTTAGGTGGCTCTTTTGGAAGGACATGTTCATGTTGCGCTGGTACACATACTTAGTACTTGCTTCCAACGCTAACTCTTCCAAAGATTCTATCCCAGACTCCTCGTTTCTTTCTCCAGTGCTTATTCGCTCTGCCAACTCCGCCTTCCGCAGCCCAATCTCTACTAATTCCACCTCCGACATCCAAATTCTTTCCTTCGTACTCAAACAACCCCAATACCAGGGTCTCCCATGCAATGAAAAAAGCAATCTTCATCAACTACGCAGATGCTATCAAGGCATTGTCCGAAAAACTGGGCTCACAAAAATGGTTCTACTGATTAATTTGGTTCATCTCGCTGACAAGACCTCAACGTTTCAACAGGCATCCTGCTCAATGCACTCTTATTTGCGTACCTACATTGCTTATTAGGGTAATCTGACGTGGTTCGCGCGCAAGTCGCGGAAAGAGTTGTAGGTCCATTCCCATCTCCGGTTCTTCTCTCACTCAAGACTCGCCTCTGTCTTGTTATTGAACAATGTGCCAAACTGGCACGAGTAGATGAGTAGAGGTGGATAGCATAGCTGGTTGTAATAATCATTTATTGAACTCGAAAACACGTCTTTGTATTGAACACTTTCAAGGAATCGGTGAAATGCCGGGTGACAATTCCTTGACGTCTTGACGTGGTTCTGGCTTTCAAAACGTTTTTTCACTAAGGCTAGGAATGCTCAAGCGGTATCTGCACCAACTCCACTACCACTCGTCTCCATAGAACATTTTCGGATGACAAGTGGACGCATCAATCCATAAACTTGGTAGGTATGGTCACCACTCCTTCTCGAGATCTTAAATAGAGGTCAAGGCATAGTTGTGATAGTGAGGATAATTGGGACGTACGGCCCCAGCCGTCAGAGCAATGAATGAGGACATGCGAAAAGTTGACATGCACATTACGCGTTGATTAGGACAGTTCCCCTACGGTAGAAATGAAGCCATCTGGGGTGACGGAGGGCCATGCCTTTGTACGTGTACCGACGCCTATCCAACTAAATTCCTAGTAGCTGAGAATATTGAGCCAGAAGCAGCGGGTTTGGAGTCTAGAAAAAAA
>JADNRY010001118.1:0-16804 GCA_015501585.1 Rhodocollybia butyracea
CTGTTCTCGCTGCCAGTTCTATCCCAGCTATTTTAGCACCAGCATACGCCTACACTGGTGCAAGCCCCACCGCCACGGGAACGATTGTAACACCAGCTTCCGGTGCGACGGGTTCTGGCTCTCCTGCGACTACGGCATCGGCAGTTGGCGCTGTAACCACTAATGCATCAGTTGGCTCTAGTTCTTCAGTCGGGTCTGTAGCCACTGGCGCTTCCGCATCTGTAGCCACTGGCGCTTCTGCATCTGTTGCTACTGGTGCTTCTGCATCTGTTGCCACTGGCGCTTCTGCCTCTGTAGCCACTAGTGCTTCTGCCTCTGAAGCCACTGGTGCTTCTGCCTCTGAAGCCACTGGCGCTTCTGCCTCTGTAGCCACTGGCGCTTCTGCCTCTGTAGCCACTGGCGCTTCTGCCTCTGTAGCCACTGGCGCTTCTGCCTCTGTAGCCACTAGTGCTTCTGCCTCTGAAGCCACTGGTGCTTCTGCCTCTGAAGCCACTGGCGCTTCCGCATCTGTAGTCACTGGCGCATCTGCATCTGTAGTCACTGGCGCATTGCATCTGTAGCTACTGGCGCTTCTGCATCTGTAGCCACTGGTGCTTCTGCTGCCGCATCCACAAGCGTTCGATCACACTGTACCTCAGCCTCATCGGCAAGTGCATCTGCTCAATCACACAGTACTTCAGCCTCGTCGGCAAGTGCATCCGCTGCGACGTCCACGTCCGCCTCCGCCTCCTCGTCGTCTATCGTCCCTCCAGCGTTCGGAGACTCTGGAACTGTTCCAACTACCAGTAGGAATGAAGCAATAGCATCGGCGTCCATAACTGCTGCTGCTTCAGCCAGTGCCGCCACAATCACCTCCTCTTCCTTCTCTTTCCCTTCTGAAGACGACCAGTACGAGTATTATTGTGTCAGGCGTCCAAAGTCGAACGCTTCTCGTGCCATTTCCAACATCCGCCGCAACCATATTGCTCGCCACCGCCGCCTTAACGATGCTGATTTTTAAGACACTCTTTTTTCCTTCACGCTCTCTCATGTCCGCTCTCTTTTTCTGCTTGCCTTGCCTTTGGCGACTCGATGTCGCTCGTCTCGTCTCGTCTCTCAATCATCAACAAGATCAGTTTATTAGGAACTGCTAGCGGTTCTTTCCTCTCTGTATATAAAAAAATCTTCAGTTTTTGTCTGGTATGTCTTGTCACTGTCATTCCTAGCTTGGTTCTAGTCTAGATTCATTCTTCATTCTTCTTGGGAGTCTGCGGCTCCTTACTTCTGGTAGGTAGATAAATATGTTTATGCGCAACAATGCCATTACGCCTGATCTTTCGTCCCATGTCAGTTCTTGTCAATCGTTCAAAGACTGGCTATGGAACTAGCTCAGTCGTTTGATCGTGTGGATATTCGAGTTGATAAAGTCGTAGGTTCTTGGGGTGAAAGAGGTGGAGAGGGAAGACGTGTTTGAGTTTGGTGGTAGCGAGCATTTTCGATTGGGAAAGAGATGGCACTGGGCTGAGTACGGTCATTCTCCACCAAGACAATGTCTTCTTTCGGGTTCGAAAGTATTGGTCTCGGAGTCATCGTTATCAGGTGCTCATCGTCTGGACTGACCGGGTCTCTGCGTGCTCATGATTGGTTTTTATTATTTCCAAGACTGTTTTGGGCCGGACAGTTGGAGATTCTGGCAGTCGTGTCGTCTTTGTGAGTCCTTTTTTCCCTAAGCTCGGCCAGAAGACGCATCATGTGAGTGGATTAGCGGGCATCCTGCCCAAAGAAATATCTACAAAAGGACGAGAAGATGCGATATAAAGAGCTGAACAATACGGCTGATACACACGTAGCTACAAGAAGCTTTGTTTTGAGAAAATTATCGTACCACAAACAAGCCATGGTCCAAAGTTCACCGTTTCGAACCCGGCCTAGAGCGACGAACATTACATACTTACTTAAAATTTGGGTTGAAAAGATTCAATTCAGCCTTCCCCAGCTACACCGAGGCCAGTGCATGGATTCCAGCCCGCCTATATATTGGACGTCGGAATCGGAGCTGCAGGCTGGAATCTCAGATCTCAGTTTGGGACCCGAGGGCGGGCACTCGGAATTGTTATTATAGTTGTTTTATTGAGTATTGAATCGAGGTCGGGAGATCGCATGGCACACTAGCAGAAATGGGTCAAAGGCAGAGGAAAGTGCCCACCCCAACTGATTTCGTCGCGCGTTCTTCTCGGTTTAGACGTGCCCGGCAAAGGACTTCCCAGATCTCATCACCCAGTTCCTCTGAAATCGTTCCAGCATCATCTGTGAGTAGGTGTGGGTCTTTACCCAAATCCGGAATGATCTCCTTGCGAATCTCCGCATCTCGTTCCTGCTCTAATGATGGATCCATCCAAGGAGAATTTTGCAGCACCGCTGCTTCTTCGTCTGGGGGATGGCTGTGCTTATCTCTAAACGAGAGCTCCTGACGGCAAATCCTTATCCGATCGTGTTTAACATGCCTAAGAAACTGGCGGCCGATGGATTGATATGGAACGGTGAGGATGCCATGACTTTTGAGCGTTCCATCCGGGTGACGAAAAAGATTGACATGAAAATTTAGTGATCAATTGGGATGAGGCTGCTTGAATGGATGATTGTGCAAAGACCTTGGCAAGTTCCAATGTGACTTGCCGTTCATCGGTGTTGCGGGGTACGTTATGGATAGCGATCTCCATGGCTGTTTTCGAGTCCGACGACATGATCTAGGGAAAGTGGCTAGTGGAAAGTAACTGGAAGAAAGCAAGAAGAAGACTTGATCGATGGTATCGCGTGGCCATAGTAAGCGCCCATGGCATTTATACTATCGAGTCGTAGATGAACAAATTCCTGTGCCACAATCTCTAGTCTCTGAGCTCTAGTTTCAATGTGTTTGCTGGGGCGCCGACAGAGGAGGAAAAAAATAATAAACCAAAAGGAAAAAACACTGTCACACGCGGGTAAGTCAACTGGAACGTCCTATTGGTATTGAAATATGAGTACTTGAGTCCTGAGATGGGTGGGAGGGGAAGAGAAAGGGCCGTTGTATAGGCGCCTAGAAAGCGCCATATGCCTGTCTTACGGACTGGCCGTCGTTCAGACAGACTGCACAACACGAACTCTGGTAGGGTTAGGACACTACCAGTAGTAGCAAGCACCGTCAGCCATGCTCGAAGTAGATCTCAGGATGGGCCACAACTAAGCAGGCTAGGCCGTGGTTGAACATTACTAGTTTGAGGTGGTCCTGGTCAGAATCTAGATAGCAATAGCAAACATGTTAGGTATGCGTTTCGATACGATCTCCAGTAGTAAAAGGTCAAGAGAGAGAATAAATCGTTCATATACAGTAAGGTCGTAGATATAAAGTAAACCAATAGTGCGGATATCATTGTGTCAGTGGAAAGAGCAAACCGGTTCTACATACATACCATGTTCAGACTTCAGTACCATGGCTCTGATACCTCGACAGATAGCCCACCAGAGCAAAGCCCAGATAGCTTGCCCATCAATGCTGCGCGGGTTTGTGGAGAGGAAATACCAATTCGGGCTTCTTCCAGGAGGGATGACTTGTCACCTTCGAGAGACGGTCGACGGGATTCGAGGAACGACCCTAGATCATCTACAGGAACGGTGCCATCATAGAAAATGAGCTCAAGCTCAGTAAGCTTGGACATCATGCCTGCGCTCATGAGACCCTGGAAGAAACGAGCTGTGAGAGCGCGTGAATTTTCGTCCAACAAGCAGGCACCACGCTTATTGTTCTACTTCGGCCTGACCGAAGTAGACAGCGAAGAATCTCCCTTCATCAATAGCTGGAAAGGATATGTTTCATTTAAAGATTGGCCAGTTAAAACCCAGGTATCACCGGTACCGAACCATGAAAGAAGGGATTTCACTTTGTCTGTGAACGTTACGATTTCCCACCCTACTTCAGTCAGGCTGAAGTAGAACAATAAGCGTGGTGAGGTCTCCTTGAAACCAAAAAACTCGAGAGCCGGTAACTTTGTTAGTATTTTCAATAGATTCTGGTCCGAAATATAGTGGCCGCTGAATTCTAGGTGAGTGAGCTTCATCAAAGACGCCTCAGACCGAGAAAGCATGGACAAAAGGTCTGCCACAGGAAACAAGGCACTAGACCTGTCACTTGGATCGACATTCTTTGCCCGACGAGTGCGCTCGTCGATGAAGACAAGTTCTTCGACATTCGGAAGTGTGAGGTTTTCAAAGAGGTCCCCATGCGCATCACGGCATTCAAGTTCATCGTCCCCGGTCTGGATAACTGACAGAACTTTCAACTGAGATGTGGTTGCCCTTGTACCATAGCTCGTGTATGGAATGAACATGGTGAACACTTTTGCGTTGCATTCCGATGAAGCGTCCTCGAGAAAGCCCAAGACAGTGTCAGCAGTCACCCAAGTGAGGGTAATCTCGCTAAGGTGACTAGAACCAAAATTTCCACCAACGGCAAACCTTTCCATCGTAAACTTTCGCAGAAGAGGAGCATAAAAATGCTGGGCAAGGGTCAGTACCCGCGTCTTCGCGAGGCATACATCGCATTTCGAGCTCCTGGAGTAGTGGGAACATAACGGGAAATTCGGTATGATCGAGTTGGTTTGATTCGGGAAGCTGCAAGACCGCACTCTTCCATCTATGCGCATGCTGAAAAAGGTTTTCAAGAACCGGGAGTGCACCTTGTGGTTCATCCGAGTCCTCGTCACTGCCCCCGTCGTATTCGTCACCATCTGTGGTGTACTCGGAAAACAGGACACAAATATCCAGCGGAGCGTCTTTCGACAGCTCCAGACGACGATCCACCAAGGCTTCTAGGGACGGTCCATGCGAGAACGACGAGACCGAGACATATATCTTGCTCCATAAAGAGGGTATAGTAAACGCAATGGCGTTCCAACGTTTGTTGACACGAGCGATATAATTGGTGTTAATTCGTGAACGGCCGTAGTTCCCGAATCCTGCAACAGTGGCTGTGGAACTGTAGAATAGAAAAACCTCCCAGAGAATTTCGTTCTGTAAACGATCTATGTAGCAAACTTTGCCAACGCTGCTTGCTCCTGCCACTGTTTGTCTTTTTTTTGGCTGACGGCGCTTCTTCCCTGTCATTACTCTCCAGAATAGAATGAAACAGAGATCTCCAGACAAGGCAAAAGAGCGTACAGGTATTGGTAGATCTTCCGTCAACTGTGTTCAAAAGAATATCAGTTCAGAGTTGATACTTTGAGTTCGAGATCATGGAAACTCCTACTTTGGTGCTTGGAAGCCGTTAGAATTAAAGGTCGCAGCTATTCAAGAATGTTAATGAAGCGACTGGGGAACCATATGACGCGGCACGGTCGCGTCTCCCACGAACCCACGATCAAAAGATCACGCCGCCGTGAATGGGATGCAAAAGAATTCAGGATGATTGAATTCGAGAAGCTTACTTTGCAGGATATAGAAGTGTTCATATATCATAGCATACTTGACAAACAGACGGACCATGAGGAAAATCCTTGAGAAATTATTCGGAAGAATCAGAACAATCCAACTACGTACTACCTTTTTCGATTTCGTCCCAGTGGCACGCCATGTCTACACCTGGAGATTTAAAAATGAGGATAAGTAATGCACTGGTATATGGACCAGCCATTTCAAGTTAGCGTTGCATATGTGTGGAGGGAGCAGCGAGGTGATAAAAATACTTAGTATAAGTGAGATAATAACAAGATAATAGTAAGTATCCCAGTATACATCTCACCAGGCTCGCCTCCATGCAGAAGTACTGGTAGTATATCAAAAAAAGTATACATCGCGACACCGTAGATCAGACATTTACAGGTCGTCAGTAAAGAAAGACTGGCCTCCTTTTGATAGAATCGTTTATATCGGATACCATATCCATTCCTGGTTCACCCAGAAATGGAGTCGCATAGCCTGGGAACCTCACTGACTGCACAGCGCGAACTCCGGGAGGTTTTGGACACCTGAAAGTACAAAGTAGATGGGGAGAAATGAAGCAGGCTAGGCCGTGGTTGAGCCTTCCTTCGAGGTGGAGACAATAACAATTATATTAAGCAAGCGTTGCGATGCGACCCCTAGTCCTAGAAGGTCAAGGAAGTAAAATGTTCATATACAGTAAGGTCGTCGATATAAAGGTAAACCAATGGTGCATATATCAATATTCCGGCAAGAATACCCAACTCTGCACACATACCATAGTCAGAACCAGGGCCTCGATACCTCAGCAATTAACCCGCCTGAGCATAGCTCAGATAGCCTGTCCATCAATGCTGCGCAGGTTTCTGGAGAGCGGATACCAATTCGAATTTGTTTCAGGGGAAGTAATCGCATAGATGACTCGTCACCTCCCAGAGATGGTCGACGGGATTCGAAGAATAACACTAGATCTTCCACGGGAATGGTTCCGAGGCCAAAAATGAGCTCGAGTTGAGTAAGCTTGGGCATCATGTCTACACTCATGACATCTTGGAAGAAATGAGCGGTGAGAGCGTAAGCCTCTGGTGAGTCCATCGAAAAAGTTTCTTTGAAAGTGAAAAAGGCGAGAGTCGGCAGTTGTGCTAGTATTTTTAGTAGATTATGGTCAGAAACATAGTAACCGCTAAGTTCCAGATGGCTGAGCTTCATAAAAGATGACTCGGAGCGCGCAAAAATGGACAAAAGGCTCGCCACAGGAAATCTCCGAAAACGAGCTTTTCTACATTTGGAAGTGTGAGGAAATCAAGGACATCCGAAAGCTGATTGTGTCGCTCTTCATGTGTCTGGATAACTGACAGAGTTTTTAATTGAGATGTGGCTGAAGAAGCTCCATCCGTCTTGTACGGATATTTGTTTGGGACAGTGTTTATGGTGAAGACTGTCATGTTACATTCCGATGAAGCGCCTTCGAGAAAGTTCGCGAGTTAGGAGACACCCAACTAAGGGTAATCTCGTTGAGGTGACTACAACCAAAGTGTTCGTCGAACATAAACTTCTCCATCGTAAACTTGCGAAGAAGGGGAGCGTGAAACGACGGGCAATGCTCCGTAGCCTCGCAAGATACCCATCGCATTTCGAGTTCTTGGAGTAGCGGAAACGTGTCGGGAAACTCGGTATGATCAAATTCCCGCGATTCTGGAAGCTGCAAGATCGCACTCTTCCATCTATGTGCATGCTGAAAGAGTTTTGCAAGAATTGGAAGTGCAACTTGTGGTGTATCCGAGTCCTCATCACTGGATTCGTAGTCCTCCCACACGCCGCACTCATCACTGGCTCCATAGTCCCCATTACTAGCCCCATAGTCCTCATCGCTATCTGAATCTCCACCTCTGTACCTGTCCCTGTCCCTGTCCCAATCTTTGACAGTATCCTCGGAAAATAGAACACAAATGTCCAGCGGAGCATTTTTTGACAGTTTTAGGCGATGATCCACAAAAAATTCTAGAAGCGATCCATGTGAGAATGACTGGATCGAAACATAGATTTTACTCCATAAAGAGGGCATAGCAAGCGCAATCGCGTTCCAGCGTTTGTTGACAAAAGTGAGGGAAGTGGGATCAGTGATAATTCGTGATTGAATATACTCCCGCTCGAAATCTGCAGCAGTGATCGTAGAACTGGAGAATAAAAAAATTTCACAGAGGATTTCGGTCTGTAAACGATCAATGTAGCAAACGTTGTCAACGGCCCCGGCTGCCACCGCTGTTTGCTTGCTTTTTGATTGACGATGTTCATTTTCCGTCATTTCTCTGCAGAGCACAATAAAATAGAGCACTTCAGAAAGACAAAAGAGCGTACACTTCAGAAGGTCAGGTATCGGTAAACCTTCCGCAGGTGAGCCCAAAGAATATTAGCCCGAAGATTTTGTGTGAGACCACTAAAACTCCTATTTGGTGCTTTGATTAGAGACCGTGAAAGGAGGTCGCAGCGCACTTATTTAAGATGTCGGGGTGTTTTAACAGAAAGCACCACGCCACATGCAGAATACAATGCAACTCACTGAGTCGAGCACATCCCGGATTCCCACGATTAAAAAGTCACGCCACTATCTCGTGACTCGTCATGTCGAGTTGTACTTAGCTACTGACACTGTAGTACCATTGTAACAAGTTGAAGTTTTCAAGTTAAGGGAGAGAATAAATCGTTCATATACAGCGAGGTTGTAGATAGTAAACATCAATGTTTCGGGTACCCAACTCTGCATACATACCATGTTCAGAACCAGGGCTTCGATACCTCAACAATTAGCCCACCAGAGCACAGTCCCGATAGCCTGCCCGTCAATGCTGCGCAGGTCTGTGGAGAGGAGATACCAATCCTGATTTGTTTCAAGGGAACTGATCGCATAGATGATTCGTCGCCTTCCAGAGAAGGTCGACGGGATTCAAGGAACGACACTAGCTCATCTACAGGAACGATGCCATCATAGAAAATGAGTTCAAGTTGAGTAATCTGAGGCACCATGTCTGCACTCATGACCCCTTGGAGAAAATGCGCTGTGAGGGCGCGCGAATTTTCGTCCAACAAGCAAGTCTCTTTGAAACCAAAAAACTCAAGAGCCAGTAACTTTGTTAGTATGTTCAATAGATTCTGGTCCGAAATATAGTGACCACCGAATTCGAGATGACTGAGCTTCATGAAAGACGTCTCAGACCGAGACAACATGGACAAAAGGTCCATCACAGGAAACAAAACTTTGGACCTTTCACTTGGCTTGAAACGATTTGCCCGACCAGTACGCTCGTCAATGAATACAAGCTCTTCGATATTCGGAAGCGTGAGGCTTTTAAAGAGATCTGCGTGTACATCAGAGTAGTCTTCTTTATCCTCCCTCTGGATGAACGACAGGGATTTCAAACGAGACGTGGTTGCAGGCATAGCATACTCGTCTATCTCTGGAGTGTACATGGTGAAGACTTTCGCATTGCAATCCGGTGAAGCGTCCTCGAGAAAGCCCAAGACAGCGTCGGGGATTACCCAAGTAAGGGTAATCTCGTCGAGGTGACTGGAACCACAACTTCCACCAAACGAAAACATATACGTCGCCAGCTTTCGCAAAAGAGGAGCGCGACTTATTGGACAGGGGTAAGGACTTGCGTCAATGCGGGATGCACATCGCATTTCGAGCTCTTGAAGTATCAGAAACGTATCGGGAAACTTGATATCAACAAGTTCGTCCGGGAGCTGCAGGACCGCACTCCGCCACCGATGTGCATGCTGAAAGAGTTTTGCAAGAACCGGGAATGCTTTATCCGAGTCCTCGTCGCTGTCCCCGTCGCTGTCCCCGCCATTGTATTCATTATGATCAGCAGCATTGTTGGAAAATAAGACACAGATGTCCAGTGGAGCGTCTTTTGAGAGCTTCAGACGATGATCCAAAAAGGCTTCTAGGGATCGTCCATGAGAGAATGCCTGGATCGAAATATAAATTTTGCTCCATAAAGAGGGTATAGCAAGGGCAATAGTGTTCCAACGTTTGTTGACACGAGCGATGTAATTCGTGTTTATTCGTGAAGGACCATTGTTCTCGAATCGTGAGCGACTATTCTGTGAACGACCGTAGTTCTCGAATACTGCAACAGTTGTTGTGGAGCTGTAGAATAGAAAAATCTCCCAGAGAATTTCATTCTGTAAACGATCTATGTAGCAAACGCCGCCAACAGTGCCCGCTTTTGCCGCTGTTTGTGTGTTTTTTTGGCTGGCGACTTTTATTTTCTGTCATTACTCTGCAGAATACAATAAAACAAAGCTCGTCAGAGAGACCAAAGAGCGTACATTCCAGGTATTGGCGAATCTTCTGCAACTTTGCCCAAAAGAATACCAGCTTAATAGTTTTTGTGAGTTCGAATGTTTTGTACTTTGTGATTTGAAACCGTTAAAAGAGGTTCCAATTATTTAGGAATCAAGATGAGGTGGCAGTCGGCAAGTGATAGTCTTGCAAGCCAGAATTCACGAGAGCTCAGAGTAACTCAGAAAAGTCAAAAGTTAAAACGTTTTACACATCACGCGACAGTGGACACATCGATGGTAGATCACGCCGCCGTGTCTCATCAGGAATTCCGATTCGATGCGCTTTTCCAAGTCCAGGGAGAGAATAAATGATAACAAATGATGTACAGCAAACTCGTAGATATAAAGATAAACCAACGGTGCAGATACCATTTTTACAGATATCAATGTTTTAGTGTACGTTCTATATACTATACCATGTTCAGAACCAGGGCTTCGACACCTTAACAACTAGCCCACCTGAGCAGAGCTCAGACAGTCTGTCCATCAACGCCATGCAGGTCTGTGGAGAGGAAATACCAAACCGGACTCGTTCCAAGGGAAGCAGTCGCGTGGATGACTTGCCTTCAAGAGATGGCCGATGAGATTCGAGGAATAACGCTAGATCATCTACAGGAACGGTGCCATCGTAGAAAATGAGCTCAAGTTGGGTAAGAATGGGCACCACGTCTGCACTCAGGAGACCTTGGAAGAAATGGGCTGTGAGAGCGCATGAATTTTTGTTCAACAAGCAAGTCTCTTCGAAAGCGAAAAATGTGAGCGCCGGTAGCTTTGTCAGTATTTTCAAGAGATTCTGGTCCGAAATAAAGTGACCACTGAGCACTAGGTGACTGAGCTTCATCAAAGACATCTCAGACCGAGCCAGCATGGATAAAAGGCCCTCTACAGGAAACAAAACACTGGGGGATTCATGCGGCTTGACATAATCTGCCCTCCCAGTGCGCTGGTCAATGAAGACAAGCTTTTCGACATTCGGAAGTGTGAGGTATTCAAAGAGCTCTCCATGTGCATCATAGTACTTGTCGTCATCTATCTGGATGACTGATAGAGATTTCAAATGAGAAGTGACTGTAGTGGAACCATAGTCTGTGTGTGGAGTGAACACGGTGAAGGCTTGCGCGTTGCAATCCGATGAAGCGTGCTCGAGAAAGCTTGCGACAGTGTCAGGAAGCACCCAAGTAAGGGTAATCTCGCTGAGTTTACTAGAGCCAAAGTTTCCGCCAAAGGAAAACTTTTCCATTGTAAACTTTCGCAGAAGTGGAGCATAAAATGCTGGACAATGGTCAGTCCCCACATCATTGCGAGGTAAACATCGCATTTCGAGTTCTTGGAGTAGTGGAAACGTATCGGGAAATTTGGTATGGTCAAGTTCCCTTGATGCTGGAAGCTGCAAGACCGCGCTCTTCCATCTATGTGCATGCTGAAAGAGTTTCGCAAGAACTGGGAGTGCGGCTTGTGGTTTTTCCGAGCCTTCTATACTGTCCTCGTTGCTGTCATCACTATATTCTTCGTAATTATCCCCTGACCAGCGAACAGTACGCTCGGAAAATAGGACACAAATCTCCAGTGGAGCGTCTTTTGACAACTCTATCCGACGATCCACCAAAGCTTCTAGGGATGGCCCGTGTGAGAAAGATGCAACCCGGACATAAATTTTGCTCCATAAAGAGGGTATGGCAAGCGCAATCGCCTGCCAATGTTTGTTGACAAGAATGATGCGATTCGTGTTGATTCGTGAGCGAGTGCCGTAGTACCCCTGGAATCCTGCAACAGTGGTCGTGTAACCGTAGAATAGCAAAATCTTCCAAAGAATTTCATTCGGTAAACGATCTATGTAGCAAACACCGCCAAGAGGGTACGCTGCCACATGAGCTGTTTGCGTGATTTTTGGTTGACGGTGTTTATTTCCCGTCATTCGTCTGTAAAATGAAATGAGGTAGGGGCTCTTCAGAAAGATAAAGAGCTTAGTTCCAGATGTTTACTTGATAGTTGAGCCGCGAGGCTGCAGCTCCGCGACTGTATCCAGAAAATTATGGGACGTCGAAGTTTAGATGATATCCGTCGTAGGGAAATCACGCGGTTGGCTGCTGCTGGCGGAACCGAGTGATATACATATTAGTTAGGGATTTACATGTTGATTTACTGCTGATGGGTCTGAGAAGGAGAAGGAGATGCGGTTTCACTGTTTGTTTAGAGAGCATTTGCACTTCTGGGCCGGCCACTTCTGACTACCTGATTCCAGAAGAGAAAGAGGAGAATATGATGACTAGTAGTAGGGCTCGAATCGGATTTTGTACGTGACTTGGTTTTAAGATTGCCCTGCAAGGTGGAGGTTAGGGATGCAGCTGTAGATGCTGGCGCATCGCTGTATCCCAAACAACGTCGCGTTCAACTCTTACCCCGATCTTTAGTAGTTACCGCTAGCCTACGGTACACGGTTGAACGAAAGTGACGGGTGTTCAACCTAGGAAAAAGTCTTGTTATATGCAATTCACTAAAAATACAACATAACAGGATAAGTACATGCTGTACATGCTGTCGTCTAATGCCATATCAAACATATCATACGAATACATCTGCAAAGGAACGCTCTACTGTTAATCGGTATATACAGGAAGAATGAGCAAAAACTTACCTCATGCAAGATTCGAGCTCGGCACTTGGGTTCTATACGGGTCGTATCTTGACTTGTGGTCATTGCTATCTTCAAATCCACTCCTGCCACGCAGAGCAGATACGGAATCCCAGCTCGCGCCGTCGGTGTGGTAGGAGCACTAGTAACAGAGCCATATGTGCTAGGAGCACGTCCGGATCTGCTACTAGCACTAGTAGCATGAGTTGAGTATCCAGCATAAGCACTAGGTGGAGGATAACCGAGTTCCGAGAAAACATGGAAGTGGTTTACATTGTTATGAATGTAATTAGTGACGTTGTTGAAATTCTCATTGGCCGAGTTATCAATGGTCGAAGGAGTGTATGAAGAGCCTCTGACGCGTGGGTGCTGCTGAGAGAAACGCGGTATCGTGACGTCGGTGCGAAGGGGGCAATGTGGTGCTGGGAATAGGGTCCGAAGTCTCTGCGCATACGAGGAACAGTGTCGCGTTGGGTAAAGGGTTGTTGGAGTTATGGTGAATAGCATCCTCAGTCCCACGGCCAGATACGGGAGAAGTAACCGAGCAGTCCAAGTTATCGCGGCTGAGCTGAGGAGAGACCGAAATAGAGAAAGCTCCTGAGCTAGCTCTATTTTCAAGAACGTCAAGTCGTCGAGACAGATTTTGCACCTGGAAACCAGTCAACATGCTGGACAACTGTTCCTCGTAGTCCGGCAGCTTTTCAGTATGCACCTTCCGCCACCAGAGAAAAGACCGACAGGCAGTGGACAAATACTTTGAAGAATTCTAAGATTGGACAATCAGCGCTTCAGCTCTTGAGGGTTGAATCACACCAGAGAAAGAGACGTACTGGTCAAGCTTTTCTTCAGCCTGGTTTAGTGTAATCTCTAGGACTGACTGTTTGGGTGCTGTCAAGATGGTGTAAACCAGGGTACAAGCAGCGAAGGCGAGCCGGCTCATTATTCCAAAATTTCTTTTACTTCCCTGATCAAAGTAAGGATAGTTTTGTCTACATAACGATAAAGGAACATACCTGAGCAACCTGGTAGATTTCCACAGCTCTGCTTGAAAGACGTCCTATAACTTACTCGGAGCTGCTCTCGGCTTGGAGAGCACGTAACATATCCTCGGAAACATCACAGATGCCAGCCTGTACAACTGATCTTTGTCTGACCACTGCTCTAGGCATGGAAGAGTAGGGGCCGAGGGAGACATCGCACTAATCGCTATCCTTTATAAGTGCTAGTATGTGGTCGTCAAACTTGGGTCAAAGTTCTGTTGCCTAGTCAATTTACTTATGTAATATACTTACAAGTCGTCCCTGCTTTATAGTCTACGGCCACTTCTTCTTCCAGTGAACAAAGGCGTCTCAAATGCATTCCGTAGCTGCAACGCGAATTCGAATAGGAACGGCCCCCAATATGCAAGAGGGCATCTGGTTTCGATCCGAATAGTACAGAGGTGATTTCTTGAGGTTGCTTAGCAAAGTGAAGGGATGGATTGACAAGAGCTTGTACAATGACTGGAATGCCTAGCTAGGAGGAATCACCAACGCGGGTTTTATAGCTGGCGTACTATCATATATCATCTCAAGCACGCTTGTACGAGTTTTGGTTTCGATTATCCAGGTTTTAACCTGATTTCGACTTCTACATTGCGTAGACGCTATACATAAACTTGACTGCAACGACCTCTGGTGACCAGACTTGAAAGCCATGCATCGTGGGCAGGACATTCAGTACATGTAGAGGCTCTTGCCAAATGCAAAAAGTGGCCCATTACTATTAGGCCAAGTGTAACTCATCTGCCAACCACCCGTCTCGAATAGAAGTACTTCGTCCATGCAATGAAGATTGGCAGGACTATTATGGATAGTACTAGGTGAGCAAGTGACAAATCTGACCGTAAACTGTGTTACCGACTTCTCAAAAGATTCAAATTCAGCCATTTCCTTTGCCCTCCACCTCCAAACCCATGGATTTCAGGCTCTCCTTGGATCAATCCTCTTGTCTTCTCGAGTCGAAGTCAGACCTATATCTTTCTTCTCCGACCGCAAATTACTTATCGCTCTACATTTTAACCTCGAAGCTGTAGTGATCCACCTACCTTTCAAGCCGAGACCACAATACCTGTATGGAAGATATCCCCAACAGCGGATTTCGATTAGTCGCTAAATAAGTATGAAATCGGGTACCTCATTATGGCTGAAATATTAGTTTCACTTCCACTGTTCCTAGTAAGTCAGTTGCGCTGCGACGAAGAGTGAGACGGTACATTGTATCTGCTAGCGCCGTTTCATCGATATTCTTCTGCGATTCTGTGATTCTTTCTGAGTACGTCTTGTATGTTAGGTCCAACAGTAGTATACTCTAACCACGCCTAGGCTCAGTGTTGGGAGGTTGGGAGACAACTACTATGCATAATGTTGGTTGACCTATTTTCGATTCCTATATTCCTATCAATATGTAGATACTAAATCCAGAAAAATCGAGAAAGCTAAGTCAGAGCCTTACCTCGAGTATAAAACATTTGATTAAGGTAAACTACAAGCAATTATTATGTGTCTCGGCAAAAATACCTGTACTCGTCCAGGGCTCTGATACCTCAGCAAGTAACCCACCCGAGCAGAGCCCAGATAGCCTGTCCATCAATGCTGCGCAGTCTGTGGAGAGGTGATACCAATTCGAAATTTGTTTCAGGGGAAGTAGTCGCGTGGGTGGCTCACCACCTTCCAGAGACGGTCGACGGGATTCAATAAACGATAACAGATCTCCTACAGGAGTGGTTCCAGGGTAGAATATGAGCTCGAGCTGAGTTACCTTTGGCATTATGCCAGCACCCGTGACACTTTGGAAGAAACGAGCGGTGAGAGCGCAAGGTTTTGCTTTCAACAACAAGATCTCTTTGAAAGCAAAAAAAGGCGAGAGTGGGTAGTTGTGCCAGGATTTTCAGTAGATTTGGTCCGAAACGTAGTAACCGCTGAATTCCAGGTGACTGAGCTTCATCAAAGACGAGTCGGAACGTGCAAACATGGACAAAAAACTCCCCACAGGAAAACAAGCCTGGCTTCCGATTAGTATATTCATCAATGAAACTGAGCTTTTCAACATTCGGAAGTATTGAGAAAGTCAAAGATGTCCGAAAGCGGATGATCATAGTCTTCTTCGTGTGTCTGTATAAATGACAGAGCCTTCAACTGAGATGTGGCTACAGTCCTATACTGACCCCAGTCTGGAGTGAAGATGGTGAAGATTGTAGCGTTACATTCTGATGAAGCGCCCTTGAGAAAGTTCGTGACAGTGTCAGAATCACCCAGTTAAGGATAATCTTGTTGAGTTTACTGGAAACCAAAGTTTCCGCCAAAGGAATCCCTTCCATTGTAAACTTTCGCAGAAAAGGAGCACGGAACGATGGGTCCACAATCTCCCCAAACGGTTAAACATCGCATCTCGAGCTCTTGAAGTAGCGGGAATGTATTGGGAAACTCTGTATGACTGAAGAGTCCCCGTGTTCCGGAAACTGCAAGACCGCACTCTTCCATCTATAGGCATGCTGAAAGAGTTTCTCAATAATCGGAGTGTGCCTTGGGGTTTACCATCCGAGTCCTCATCACTGTCCCCGTCCCCACGTGTATCTGTCCCAGTCTTTGACAATGTACCTAGAAAATAGAACACATATGTCCAGAGGAGCGTTTTTCGACAACTCTAGACAGACGATCCACTAATGCTTCGAGAAATGGTCCATTTGAGAACGACATGACCGAGACATAAATTTTGCTCCATAAAGAGGGTATCGCAAGCGCAATCGCATTCCAACGTTTGTTGACACGAGTGAGGGATAGGAGCTAGTGTTAATTTGTGAGCCACGGGCATCTTTCCTGAAATCCGCAGCAGTGATCGTAAACTGTAGAATAAAAAAATCTCCCAGAGAAGTTCGTTCTGTAAACAATCTATGTAGCAAACGCCGCCAACGGCCCCATTTCCACAGCTGTTTGTCTGCTTTTTGGTTGACAGTGTTTATTTTCTGTCATTACTCTGCAGAATACCATGAAACAGAGCTTCAGAAAGACCAAAGAGAGTGTACGATTCAGATATTGGTAACTGTGCTCAAAAGGCTATCAGCTGAATACTAAGTTCAAAATCATAAACTCCTACTTGTTTGCTTTGATTTGAAACTGCTGAAATTGAAGGAGGTCGCAGTATTTTAGAATTAAGGATGAGTTGGTGAAGGCACGCCGCACGCCGCACGTTTCCCGACGACCAAAAGATCACGCTGCCGTGTCCCAACTGCATTGGAACCGGCAACCAAGTACGATTAATTTCAGGAAGCTCATAGAAGTGCTTATATCGTAGTATACTTGAGAACTAGGCGCACCAGGAGGAAAATTTGAGAAAGTCTTAAGAGCATCAGGG
>JADNRY010001119.1:0-16788 GCA_015501585.1 Rhodocollybia butyracea
CGTATCAACGAAAAAAAGTGATGTGGGGTTATGGTTTATATACGGACCTCATGCTTAGTAATTCTTTTAGCACCACATTCATTTGTGCTTCGAATCCCACACCAAAATACTATCATTCTTTTGACCTTGCGGATCTTGATTATGACTCAAGCCTCATTTTTTCCTAACCAGCCCGTCCTCATAAACCAGTGGTCCCGGAAATATAGGGAAGAATCCGATAAGCTGCAACTGGCATGTCGAACTTAGTTCTGTCCAATTCCTTAAGCCGGTAGGCTCCTCCATAGGTGAGTGTATCAATTTTGTAGGGACCAAAGTATTGGGCTCACTCTTTGCCGCCGATCTCTTGATCTCTCCTAGCACTTCGCACTAATACCAATTCACCCTTTCTATAATTCCTTTTCATCAATCTTTTCCTGAATCTCCGCTCAAATTGTACTTTTGGCTGGAAGCGACTTTGTTTAAGTATCTCTGCAGCTTTAGCTATATCCCGGGGGTGCTTATCAATTTGCTGAATCCTTTTGGCTAGAAGCTCACTAGTTGTCATTCCTGAGTAGTGTTATGACCCGGATCTAAATCCTATACACCCAATCTTTTTTCTTCTGTAACCAACTATGAACACTATCATTAATACTTCTACTTATCATTTTACATTCATTAGTTATTCAACACCATTTGGGTTAATGCTGCACACATTCTTCCAGAACACCAGAATGATCTTTAACAGTCACTGCACAGTCTGCACAGTCATGACATCATTCTAGCTCCACAACTATGATGTCATCTTGCTACTCCACAATCATGATGTCATTCCATTGCTCCGCAGTTATGATATCACATCACTGCTCCACAGCTATGACATCATTGCATAGCCTCTTTACATCAATGACTCAATATCAGTCATTGCACAGCCAGATATCTGAGTCAACTATGGTTCCGCATACATGACTCAATATTAGTCATTGCACAGCAGTACATAGTCAGACTGACTCATCCGCAGTATTTCCGCAGTTATGACTCAAATCTAGTCATTCCGCAGCATTTCCTAACTAGTACACATTGCACAGTATATAAGTAGTCTAGATTTACCAATGTACGTTAGACGTATTATTTTTCTTAAATCCAAACCCCCACTTGTTTGCTGTTATCACTTGTGTGAATCACCAGACCAACTCATTGTATATTGTTGAGCTATCTCCAAGTTACAATACACATTTATACATCTTGTTGAGCTAACTCCAAGTTGTATCCACTAACATTCACCTGTTGAGCTATCTCCTAGTGAATACTTCTTTAATTGCCACTTGTTGAGCTATCTCCGAGTTGCAACTTCCTATTACTTGTTGAGCTATCTCCGAGTACTAGACACCACACTCACTATTACTTGTTGAGCTATCTCCGAGTACTAGACACCACACTCACTACTACTTGTTGAGCCATCTCCGAGTACTAGTTCTGATTCATATTACTGCTTGTTGAGCTATCTCCGAGGGTAATCTTATTATTATTATTTGTCGAGCTATCTCCAAATAATAACTTCTGTGAGTTTTGTATTACAAACTAGTTACTAACTTTACTTGAGCCTAGTTGTTTGAGTATATATTTTTTGCCTAGCGGTTTCAACGAACGGAAAGGCTTGCTCTATAATCTCATTAATTTCTCTTATCATTTTTACTGCCAAGTTACGTACTGTGAAGGTTTGGACGAGACTATTGATCGAGTCATAACAAGTAGAAGCCTTCAACCAAGAATGTGGCTTCGAACAAATCAAATGGCATGAAGCAATTGATAAGGGGAGTATCCTGTTACACTGCTTGCTGTGATATTGTTAGCAAATACAGCTTCTTGTAGCTTGAGTGGCCAATGTTTAATTTTACCTTCACAAAACTTGATCAGACTCTCACGAAGGACATAATTTCCTCTTTCAACTTGCCCATTAGCATGTTTATTGTATGGGGAAATTTTGACCTGCAAAACTCCTAAGCGTTTCATCAGATCAGTGAATGCTTCTTTCATTTTGCTTCCATTGTCAGTTGTAACTTGGTATGGAACTCCGTACCAACAATATATCTGTGCCCAAAAAAAGTTTGCTAGGGCTTATGCAGTTACTTTCTGTAGTGCCCGGGCTTCGGTGGTTCCAGTTAAATCATCCCTGGCGACTACAATTGCATGATAACCTCCTGCTGGTGGCATGTACATCACATCCACATTTATTTTCTGAAAAACAACTGAGGGGAGTGACACTGTGAGCGGTATTTGGGTATTTACGTGTAGGTATGCGAAAGGTGCTATAAAACAACCTAACAAAAACACTACCGCACCTAACCAGACTATCGATATGTAAGGGAGCAAGGGCGGGTTGTCAGAGATTCCCCGAGGGAAAGCTTTGTAATATCAGATGTACGCGTGCGACTGCTCCAGGTTCAAGACTGTAGCGCTAACATGGGTAACTAAGCTTAGACAACTCTTAGAACTAAGTCGAGAGAAGCCTAGTTGGGGTGTACGAGTGTACGAGGGAACCAGGTGTGTATGTCCAAATCAATTAACCAAAACCAAAACCAATACAACGAAACTAAGATTCTCCTAGGCAAACTCTGGCTCTAGCTAGAATAGTAATCTCGAGGTTTGTCAACAACCCTAGGCAAACTCTGGCACTAGCTGCTGTGACGCCGTAAAGTCCTCGACCAAACTCTGGGCCAAGCTACGATATTGTGAGTGAACTTAATCACTAGGAACTCGTACCACAATCTTAGTGGCTTGTCTAACTTCGTGAAGAAGTCAACTAAGGAACCCTCACTCTGGAGCCGAATAATCCCTTACTAGAAGCCGTCCCCTCTAAGGAAGCAACTAGATTTGAGTCGATCTGGAGTTTGAGAGAACTCTACACACTTAAATTCGATCAAGATATAAATGGGCTTTGCGAAGCGCGTGAAGTTTATTACTTTCTTAAGATAACCAAGTCAGGAGGCGTCACGCTACTGATCCCGTGGGGACGTTCTACGGAGCACTGGTCTTAGCAGTCAAGTCGAGGGCAAGAAACTTGTCTTATTGAATAAATATATCTGGCTTATATACTGAGTAGAGAGAGTTTAATACAAAAAATAGATGAAACAGATATGGAGAGAGACGGAAAGAGAGTGGAACAGAGGAATCTGGCTTGAAAAGGAAACTCCAGCCTATATATGGTACACACGATAAAGAAATAGTCCATTCTTGGGTATATATCAGAGGTAAAATATGATTTCGTGAGGATTAACATAGTTTTAGAGTGTTTTGATCCAAGCGAGGTTTCTCCGATTACTCCACAATTCTCCGGGGTCAGGAGTACCTTTGCACTTCATGATCACTTGCGCCCGGTTTCCCTTGGGTGAGTTTCATTCTATTCCTTGGATAGTTCTGTCCATCCTGAGTGTGATTAACATTCTCTCGAGAAGACCTGTTATCTAGCTTTCCAACGACACCACTTATGATAATCTCGAGCAACTGCACTGAGTATGTACAAGTGATTTCCGATAGTTGGCTTTAACGGATAAGACCTTCCGTGTATGATTTCTAAGATCAAATGTTTCGATTTGCCAAGGCTATCCCGGCGCGTAGCTTTCCGTAGGACCGCTAAGCATGTTTCTACCGTCCTCACGGTTGCGACTGGTGCCGCGAATAGATCTTTACGGTTTCCTCGGGATCGTTCTGGTCCATTGTTACGGACTGTAAAGTCCACATCTTAACATAGCTCATTGGGGGTCTTAGTGCAAGGGATGCCTTCCCTCGAATAACGCGTTGGCTTAGTACTTATCCCGCTTCGAGATTTCCTGTAGTTTAGAGAGTCTACACTCTTTGGGTATAACTAGATTGACGATCTAGCGTTACATCTCCGGGCAGCCCAGGTATCCTCGCTAGCCTGGCTCTAGGCTACGCTTGTGGGCGTACCTTCACGGCTCGCTGAGTATTATTGTTAAGTTCTTTGCCTCGGCAACAGCTATCACGCTCGGGCTCCGTATAACTCTCTTATTGCATTGTATAACACATACAAAGTGTCAAAATGTACGGTTACACGCCTTAGGCCGATTTTAGGCCTAATAGTGGCTTTTCCAATCTCTTTAATCCTCGGATTTGGCAATCATGGCAGGATTTAATATGATGATCCACATCACTTCATAAATGCACCCAATAGACTTTTTGACTCAGAAGTTTGTACACTGCCTGGATGACAAGGTCGTGCAACCTAGGCCGGAATGGAAGCGGACCGGACGTAGGGCCGAAAGGCAAGATCAGAATTGTGGGAGGAATATCTGGAGTAGACTACAAGGCCAAGGAAAAGGTGGGACTTCGGTGAAGCTATTAGCAACACCCCAACACACCACCAAGGTTGTCCCAGAAGGAGAGGAAGTAAAGTGCAAGGAATCGCCGAGATCGGACCGAGGTATAGGCGTGAGAATGGTCCGAGGTATGTCCGAGGTAGGGACCGAGCCGAGTCCGCCGGTATCGGACAGAACGGCGAGAATAAGGAACAAAGAAAGACTTAAGGAAAGCTTGGAAAAGTGTGCAATAACTGGTATAGCTTGATTACTCGTGTAACTCGTGATTTTTGGCTGAGAAACGATAGTACAAAGTACCTAGCCTAATTGTTAAATAAAGACAATAAAGTCGGACCGAGGTAATGCCAAGGCCGGAACGAGGTGGAATCAATACAAATGATAAAACAATAAGCAATAGAGTAGAAAAGACAAAAGAGATGAACGTCGGCGCACTGCGGACCACCGTGGGAAAGTAATGAGTACTGAAAGAGTCCGCCGATATATCGGGCCGAAGGTATGGCCGATAAAGGCGTCGGAAATGTGAGTGCCGAAGTAGGAGTGAATTTGTGAAGTCCAAAGGTATCTCGGAAGGGATAAAATAGAGAATGGAGTTTCGGAGCCGCCAGAGGTCGTGAGAACTATCGGAGCCATGAGAGACCGTGAGAGAAGGTAAGGGAGTCTCGGAGAGTCTCGGAATGAGTCGGAACATCTCGGAATAATGATGGAAAGGCATGAATGTAACACTGGACTCCACGGTGACCCAGTTGGTCATGGGCGTGAATGAGAAAGCGAAGGCGCTGATCTGGATCTGTTACTGTCAGCAGTGGCAATCCTTGATCATTCTTCCTAAATAATCTTCCTCCTTGGAGTAAATAGTGTCTGGTCAATCTCAAAAATCTTTTCTTTGCTTGGACTGATGCAAAGTGTGGTGCTTCCAAAGTAGTGAGAAACTGCTTGATGCATCCCAAAGTAATTTCTTGTACTTGCCGTGATGGGAAACTTGAAGGTAAGGTGCGAGAATCATAACTGAGAATTTGTGGATCTTTTGAATGGAGCTGCTGGACCCAAAGAACAATTCCATCCAGCCAACCATCATCATCAGAGTCCATGGATTCCTCCTCCAGAACTGGGCGCCTAGAGAGTGCATCAGGACCTCGGAATTTGGTTGCAGGTACATGTTTCAATTCAAAATCAAACAATAGGATCCCCTGAATCCACCTATTTATTGTTGCATTAGGCTGAATGTCAGGTTCCCGAAGCATGCCAGATATATATTTTGCATCCACTTCTACATGTAACCTTTTGATCCCTACTAAATATAATCTCCAATATTGAAGAGCCTTATATAGTCCAAAGAGCTCTAATTTGGGTTGAGAATATTGGCTTTCCCGTTCACTCATGGGAATTGATCCATATCGTGCTGGGAGTTTCCATCCTTGATCATCAAGTTGAGACAATATCATTCCGGTACCAATTTTTGATGAGTCTACAGAAAGTACAACCCAATTATCAGAGTCATAATCAATTGGCTTCATGGCAGGAGCTTGAGTGATGGATATCTTTATTTCTTCAAAGGCCTTTGATTGTTCCTCATCCCATATAAATTCTACATTCTTCCGGGAGAGTGTCGTAAGTGGGCGTATCTTCATTGAGTAGTCTTTAATCCATATTTGTACTGTACCACAAAGTCCTAAGAATTGCCAAACCTCAGTGGGAGACTCCAAATGTGGCCATTTCAGAATCTTATCCACTTTACTTCTGTCTGGACTTCAGCCATGGATGTTACACAATTGTCCTACAATCAGTACTTCTGGCCGGCAAATCTGAGTCTTGGAGGCTGAGAAGGTTGCTCCAGAGCATTTGAGTCTGTGGAGTACTCTCTGAACATCCTGGGCATGTTCCCATAGGAAACATCGGATCCCAGGATTCTCCTTTATTACTTCTGGCTGTCCTGCTTGATCCAGGTACATAGTTGTTGGACCTTTAATGGCCAAGTCATCAATAAAAATATTGGCTACTTGAGGAATTTCAGCATGCATGACAAACACCATACTCTTCTGAAATTCAGCTGGGGAATTAGTAAATCCATGTAACGCCTCCGCCTCTCCATAATCACCACTGACCGTATCCGGCGATACAGTCATCCTAGATGCCGCCGATAGACCAAATGGTCTATCTTATCATTCTATTTATTATTAATTATATAATAAATCCGTTACTATAAGTATCGTACGATTACTTAAGAGTCTAGTTAGTCCTTTACACCGTCGTACACACAATAGTATTGTCACCAACTTCATTTCTTTTCATCTGATGACATATGATGATCACTCAGTAACGATATCATCGGAACTCGCACGGAGTTATTACTCACTCTACCTTACTAATATAGCCGGATAATATCACAAGCTGTTCTCTTTATATTAAGATACTTTATTTATAGGCTCGTTCTCCCATGTCATCCCTATTTACAGACTCAAACTCTCAGGCCACTCTTGTTACGAATTCATTCTTGTACCTCCTCAAAACTGTATAAATAGTTAGATAGTATTGACATGAGTCTCCATCTTGACCTCTTTGTCATTTGGAAACTCATAGGTTCGCTCTTGTATAACTATTTACCTCACAATACTAACTTTGTCATTTGGAAAACTCATAGTTGTCTATCCTAAAGTTCCAACTTTGTGTCGCCGTGTCCACGAACGCCACATTAGGTCAAGATCGCCCATTCGCCCCGTCTGTTGCTATCCAGACGCCGCGAAACCATTTTTCGTTATCAAACTTTACTCTTTCACAACGTCGCACCTTACTCACATCGTTGCCGTCTATAGTGACAGTAGCATAGTAACTCGACAGGTCATCAATCCTAACATTGTAGATTTCAGCATTGTCCCAATCTACAACGAACTTGATACCGAATCAGAATCCAGTGAAGATCCCGAAGACAATCGTAATCTAGATTTTGCTTCTACCCAAAGCACTCGTGTAGCTGTGTCTGCAGACACTGCCGAATCGGTACCTATTCTCTCTGCGCCATTTAACCACGACGACGAAACAGACCCTTGGGAAACACCCGTTCCGACCTTACTTGACAACGTTCCCATTAACATAGGAGTTGCAGAAAATCCCATTGATATTGACGATCCATCCACAATCTTCCCCAGCCTTCGAACATCATATCTTACGAGAACGATCTTGTAACAGGCTTAGACACAGAACCTCTGATTGTACCACCTCCTGCTCCGATCCCTCGATCACAGGTACCTTGCAACTCTCGATCTTCAAGTATTAGTATTCCCATTACTGACAGTTGGACCACTGCTCCTTGGGGATCTCTAGAGACGATATCCGAATTCTCCCAACTCTCCTTAATCGACTACAATCTAACACCACCCCTGGAGACAGTCTTGAATATCCTATCGAATTAGGAGAGACCGGAGACTCAATTGTAGACCCGATCAACGTTGACGAAGAAGAAGGCCCTAGCGTCCCAGTCTTCACCAGTCCTACTACAACTACCACTCATACGATCACCAACCAAAGAGGAGAAATCTTTACCATCACTAACAATCTTATCACTGCAATCACTGCACCAAATTTCCCAGTAAACGTTACCGCAGTCCACGTCAACGTTAACCAATACACAGACAACCTTGTCATAACATTGCAATCACCCCCTGGCACTGACAACCTCGACTACGTTGGCTCATTCGTATCATCTGTTAGTGCCCTATCCACCACAAGCTCCACAGATCACCTTCCATTCTACCGAGCATCTCCATCTCCTTCTGGCGATTCTCTTTCTCGAACATCTAGTCCATTTAACCCGTACTACGAACCAATTCCATCGTCCACCACTCACGGATCTCCAATCCCATTTGCACCAGCTATCTGGTACGACCTTGAATACCTTGCAAACCGATCTTCTCCTCCACCTCCATTTAGTCCAATCGAAACCGCTCCTGCTACACTATCTCCCGGTTCTGCTAGTAGCGCAGGCTTTCGATTAACTCTTGAAGAGGAAATTGACACTTTCGGAGCAGTTGCCGAGGAAGAAAGAGAAATCCACTACCCACAGGTTGCTACCTACGGAGACGACGACTCGGATCATACAAGTTTCTGAACATATCTTAACTTTCCAACTATCACATCTATCTCTCGCTCAATTCCTCTTATCTGGTCTCGCTCTCACAAACTTTATCTCTCTCTCTACTTCCATCTTCAAGTCTCATTATCTCGTCTTGCCCACAGTTTATTTCTCTTTTGAATCTGTCGCCAATACACTTGAATTAGTCCCTCAAAAGATTATCCTTTTGAAAAAAAAATTCGTGTGGCAGACAAAGGCATCGAGTGATCACTTACCTTCGGGAAAGGCTCTTTGCTCAGGGACGCGCCCATATCCTAGACAAGGGGGCCCTGGTAGATTCCGCAAGTGAGAAATAAACTTTACTGTTGTCACCACGTCTACCTTCTCCACAGTCTTTGACTGCTCCAGTGCACTTCACGGATACGACTCGGAAAACAAATCTTTTTGCTATATCAACGAGGATAACGAGTGGATTGACTGCGACATAGACCCGTGCCCAAACCGATATAACAATATCATAACAGAGGACGACGGCATCTTTAAAACATACGACCCTATACCCACAGACTCACTTCCTCGAGAACCAAACCCGCCGACTACTCCTACACCCGAGACGCCTAGAACACCTCCCCGAGTTGGAAGAACTAGCACCCTACCCGTCCCAATAAGCCCCGAAGAGTTTAAAACTCCTCCTGTATCTCCTATACCTGTCTGTATATCTACCCCAATCCCCAACGCAATGGCAACCGCCCAAGATCTAGTAGACGCCATTAACGCATTAGTGACCAATCAACAAACCTTACAGAACGCTATTTCTCAATTGGTCAATAACCCGCCAGGCACTACCACAGTTAGCGCTTCCAAAACCATCAGCAGACCTCAGCTCTATAATGGACAGAGAGGAGACGAAGCACGACGATTTATTGCAGCGTTTAAGCTTTGGTCTTCTGGAGTACCAGCACTAGTGGCGGACTGGAAGAAAACCATAGAATCGGCTCTATCATATCTCGAGAAAGATGCAGCAATCTGGGCCACACCGTACACCGAGGTAATCATTAATTCCAAAGCCCCCAACTCAACAGTTGCCTATCCGTGGGCTAACTGGGATGCATTCGAGGCTGCCTTCAAAGCCCGCTTTGAAACAGCTGATGAGGTAGTCGACGCCAAACGAGCCCTCAGGAGTCTCTGGCAGGCCCGAAAAAGCGTGGCCACATACGCCGCATTATTCAAACAGTTTTCAAGTCAAACCGGATATTCTAATGCAGACTTACGAGATAGATTCTATGAACACCTAGCAGATCAAATCAAAGATGACCTCACACACACCGACAAACCCACGGACACCTTAGATCGATTAATTGAAGTATCTATGCTCATCGATCAACGTCAGATAAAGAGAGCTGACGAGAAGGGAAAAAGACTCGTCAATGACTCCCCTTCCACCTTTGCCTCCTCTGCTGCACATGCCACCCCATTTAAAGATCCTAATGCCATGGACATCGACGCCACTTCCTCTTCAAATGGGAAGAAAAGTACCGATGACTATCGAAAGTTCATGATGGGCAGATGTTACGGCTGCGGATCAAAGAATCACAGAAAGGCGGAAGGACGCCATGAAAGGGACATCTGTGACTACTGCGGGATTACGGGACATCTCGCCAATGTCTGCCAAAAAAAGTACTTTGGTCAGAACGTTCAGAAGGTAAAAATTGCCGCCACTAGCGAAATTCCGGAGAAATCCACTCCTGGAATGCCAGATTTTGGAGCAATTTTTGAACAACTCATGAATAGCCAGAAAGCAATGGCTCAACAGATCGAAAACCTTACCAAGGGTTTTTGAAATGGGAATTGGTGACAGCAGCGTCTCAATTCTCGGACTTGTATAATAATTCTCTATCGTCTCTTTATGCCAATGTTTCCTCTTGTACTATTAGCTCGATCAAACAAACCCGTTCTGTGAACCATTTTCGAGTGAACGTAAACTTAAAAGGACGATTCCGAAATACACAAACCGCTGCAATGATTGACTCCGGTGCTACCGGACTCTTTATCAACGAAGACTTCGTAAAGAAGCATGGTATGACAAAACGTAAACTAACTGAACCCATTCGGCTATTTAATATTGATGGAAGTATCAACTCAGCCGGAAGTATTACCCATTTAGTAAGACTAATGGTAACTCCGGACAACATGGAAGCTCAACCACTCGAATTTCTGGTAACCAATCTTGGAACAGAAAATCTGATCTTGGGATTACCATGGCTTCGGGCCACTAACCCCAAGGTTGATTGGAAAACAGGAACAATAGAATCCACCGGAGACACACCTGTCTACTGACTTAACGGAAACCATCAAAATCGACGACAATGGCTCCGTGCTGGTATTCTGGAAGATCGTACAGAAGAACTTTGGTGCATGGCTGGTTTTACATACTCTCAACAAATCGCGGAAAACGCTCAGAAAGACAAACCAAAGAAAACATTTGACGAAATGATACCTGAGCATTATAGGCAACATTCTAAGGTGTTTTCGGAAAAAGAATCTGAACGTTTACCAGAACATCGATCCTGGGATCTTGACCTTAAACCAGATGCACCTGAAACTATTCGAACAAAAGTTTATCCCATGTCAGTCAACGAACAAGAAGAATTGGAGCGATTCCTTACAGACAATATTAAGAAAGGATACATCGTACCATCTAAATCACCCATTGCTTCTCCTGTCTTCTTTATCAAAAAGAAGGATGGAAAATTACGATTCGTACAAGACTACAGACGACTGAACGAAATCACTATAAAGAATCGATACCCTCTACCTTTGATCTCGGACATCATCAATCGATTACGACGAGCCAAAATCTTCACCAAGTTTGACGTCTGGTGGGGATACAATAATATTCGAATCAAAGACGGCGATGAATGGAAGGCAGCATTCTCTACCAATCGAGGACTTTTCGAACCCCTGGTAATGTTCTTCGGATTAACGAATTCACCCGCCACCTTCCAAGCGTTAATGGATACAATATTTGCCGACTTGATTGCGAAAGGACAAGTAGCAGTTTATCTTGACGATATCCTAATTTACTCCATGACCATGACGGAACATCGCTGTATTGTAAACGAGGTTCTGGAACGATTGGCTAAACATGATCTCTACCTGAGACCTGAAAAGTGCGAATTCGAAAAAGAAGAAATTGAATATTTAGGTTTAATCCTAGGACATGGAAATGTGCGTATGGATCCTGTAAAGGTTAAGGCTGTCGCCGATTGGCCTGCACCAACCACTCTTAAACAATTACGTGGATTCCTAGGTTTTGCAAACTTTTACCGAAGATTCATCGAAGGCTTTGCACGAATAGCTCGATCCCTCCATGATCTCACTAAAAAGAACATTAATTGGAAATGGGGTCCGACTCAAAATCAAGCCTTTGAATTATTAAAGAAAGCATTCACGGAAGCACCCATCCTTGTCTTATGGAGTCCGGAGAGGCCAATTCAAGTAGAAGTAGATGCTTCTGGTTTTGCCACTGGAGGAGTACTGCTACAAAAACAGGAAGATAATCTATGGCACCCAGTAGCATTTTGTTCAGCATCTATGCTAGAAGCGGAACGGAACTATGAAATCTACGATCGGGAAATGTTAGCCATCATCAAAGCACTGAAAGATTGGAGACACTTTCTAGAAGGATTGCCAACACCTTTTGAAATTGTCACTGATCATAAAAACCTCGAATATTGGCGTACCGCACAAGACCTAAGCAGACGGCAAGCTCGCTGGGCATCTTGGCTATCACAATTCAATTTCTTGCTTAAACACAAAGCAGGAAAAGCCAACGCACAAGCAGACGCACTCTCAAGGATGGCAAACTTAGAAACCTTCGATGCAGATGATAACAAGGCACAGATAGTCCTGAAACCACAGCATTTTATCAAATCAGGACAGACTTTAGAGCTTCGAAATCCATTCTTGATGTCCATTCGACAATCCATGAAGAAGGGGATAGAATCTCAAATTGCCGACGCATTAAGAAAGCTCAAAACGATGGCCCCAGACGACTATCAAAAGGCCTTACAGAATGGGAAGAACAGGATGAATTAATCCTATATAAAGGGCTAGTTTATGTACCAGATGATATCAATCTACGGCGAGAGATTGTAAAAACCTTTCACAAACTCAAACCTGCAGGACACCCCGGAAAACATAGCACTTTAGAACTTGTCAGTCGCAACTATTGGTGGCCACAGATCCGTGCATTCATATTCAAATATGTTGAAGGATGTGAATGCCAGCGGAAGATTGCCCCTCAAAAGCGGAAGATGTGTTACAACCGTTACCAGTACCAAAGGGGCCATGGGAATATGTAGGAGTAGACTTGATTGGAGAATTACCCATGACACAAGACGGACATAATGCCATTCTAACAATTGTTGACCATTACACTAAAGTTACGCATCCAATCCCGACAACAACTGAAGTCTCAACGGAAGGAATGGCAGATCTTTATTACAAAGAGATCTTCCGATTACACGGGTTGCCTAAAACGAATCATCTCTGATCGAGGCCCCCAGTTTGCTTCCGCTCTAATGAAAGAATTACTGCGATTACTTGGAATTGAATCTAGCCTGTCCACAGCATACCACCCCAGAAAACTAATGGGCAAACGGAACGATCCAATCAGGAAATTGAAAAAATACATTCGTATGTATGTCAATAGAAGGCAAGATGATTGGGATCGTACACTGCCAACTGCCGAGTTTGCCCTCAACAGCCATCTTCACTCCGCTCATAACCGAACACCCTTTGAAGTTCAATACGGATATACCCCCACCTATATGGTGGAACCCATTCAAGCTGAAGCACCAACATCAATAGAACTACATCTACAGCTAATGCGAGATTCAAAGGAAGATGCGGAAGCAGCCCTCCGCATTGAGCAAACTACGGATGACAGGGCAAACAGGCAAAGAATCTCCTAGAACCTTCGAAATTGGACAACCAGTATGGCTCACGACCACCAATCTGAAGGTTCGCCAGAAAAATGGAAAACTAGGAAGTAAACGACTAGGTTCCATTTGAGATAGCAGAGAAAACAGGTCTTAAAACATACCGTCTACGACTTCCTTCCTGGATGAAAATCCATGATAACATTAACATTAGCCGGTTATCTCCATGGAATGGAAACGAAATCAATGGAATAACACCGCCACCACCAGAACCTGAAGTCATCGAAGGAGAAGAATTCTATGAAGTAGAACGTATCCTGGACAGCAGATATCGGTATAGGAGACTTAGATACCTAGTTCGATGGAAAGGATATGATGAAAGCTTCGACACTTGGGAACCTGCTGATGAACTAGAACAAACTGCAGCAGAGGCAGTGGCCAACTTCCATCAACTACAAAGCAATGCTCCAAAAAGGATTTCGTCGACAATTTTTGGTTCCCTTCCATGGCAACCTCTGGTTAATTTCACAGAAGGATCATTAAAATCAATGGGACATCGATTCTAAGAAAGGGGGTAATGTCACCAACTTCATTTCTTTTCATCTGATGACATATGATGATCACTCAGTAACGATATCATCGGAACTCGCACGGAGTTATTACTCACTCTACCTTACTAATATAGCCGGATAATATCACAAGCTGTTTCTCTTTATATTAAGATACTTTTATTTATAGGCTCGTTCTCCCATGTCATCCCTATTTACAGACTCAAACTCTCAGGCCACTCTTGTTACGAATTCATTCTTGTACCTCCTCAAAACTGTATAAATAGTTAGGATAGTATTGACATGAGTCCTCCATCTTGACCTCTTTGTTCATTTGGAAACTCATAGGTTCGCTCTTGTATAACTATTTACCTCACAATACTAACTTTGTCATTTGGAAACTCATAGTTTGTCTATCCTAAAGTTCCAACTTTGTGTCGCCGTGTCCACGAACGCCACAAGTATCCTATTTGTCGTGTTCACCGGTGTTCTTAAGGACTTTGCCCATAGGGCGCGTTATACTTTTTTGAACATCAAAAAATTACTATTGTGTGAATAACACAAAACTATTAGTTTAACAAGCTAAAAAGTTATACTACCAAGTATAACACACTATCACAAGCTATACAAAACCCGCTCCATTTTCCGTCCCGCTATATCATTTGCTGTCTCAATGACCTCTCGAAATCAATCAGAGAAGTCATATCGGAGCATGCACGATTGCGCACCTTCCATTTGTGGTGACGTGTCACCACAATCAATCTATTCAGTCGCATCAGCGACTCATTCCATATGTGCATCTGAAGGACAGCACTACAGGCAGGACAAGAGTCCACCTAATGAACAGTCTATGACTATTCGTAAGAAACAGCCAACCCGAGAGGATTTAAGTGAGATTTCTTCTGCGCTACGAGATGTAGCGGAATCACTCGACAAGAGTACACAAGTACTCAATTGTATTCTCAATATAACTGAGAAATGGGATGCATCTAGCATCCGATCTAATGAAGAAAGATCTTCTTCATCGAGAAACAGCAATAGAATCACTATTGCTGCACCCACACCGAGACGGCCTGCCATCACACCACCAGTATTGCACAACGCAACACCATATACTCATACCGAGACAAACAACTCGGTACGCCAATGGCGTGACACTGTGCCCAAGGCACCGTCAGTCCAACAATCACTGTTGGACAAACAGTATTCACAAGGGATGACCAAGTCACTCCATCATGTTCCTGTATTTTGACAGGAATACGCACCAGTGTCAGTAACTACACTGACACCATCAACACTCCCGCATGAGACAGAGTCCCAATGCGGAGGCAGCGTCTCAGACACTGCAAGGTCCCAGGCCATTACCTGTGACCAAATCCCACTCACCGCAAAGCATGGTGAACATCAACAATGAACCAAAGTTACCTTGTAACTTCAATCAGGTAGTAGCGATACCACACAGGAAAGTACAATGTACTTACCTACTGCAAGGGCGCTGAGAGGTCTAAACTGGGGTGAACTTAGAAATGGCTTACACAACCACACCAAACACACACACAACTTATTACTCAGTTCGGGTTTTTAGTTCAGCCAAATAATATATATTTTAAATTCAATCTATTCAAGTGCTTCCTTGCTACACTGAGTGTTATTTCACTAAGTGCCTTCCCTTTCAAAGTACAGACTTATTTAAGCTGATCCCCAAGCTCTGAGCTGTCAAACAAATACTATTCCTAAGTCCCTTGGTAAAATCACAAATTAACACAAGTCACAACTGACCAGAGGGTGTCCCTATAACTCAGACAGAGCTCTGACTGCAGCCTAACTGTGGTTTGAAAATAATATTCAAAGTCCTTTCTAAGTCTTTGTCTTAACTTCTCTGCACTCAGTTCACACTGAATCTCTTTCTGTCTCTTTACTCAAGTTCAATTGCTTGTCAATTTCTCTCTGTAAATCCCAGTCTTTATATCAATTCAATCTTTTAGTAGTAGCCTGATAAGGAGCTGCTACACCTGGTGGGGGTAAGAAAGAATGCTTTTCTCTTCATTTCCTTGCCTTTTTATACTCCTAGGTCCTTGAAATTTTCTTAATTAAGGTACCATGGGTTGGTAAGACTCTCTTGGCTTGCCAAGAGCCAAGAAGATAAATCTCATGTTGCCCTTGTTAGCCATAATGAGCTTATAAGTGTTCTCCTGGTTCCTACACTGTCCCCAGGGCTCTATATCATTGTCTCATGGGTCCTCTACCCATATTACACCTTTTCTACATCTTTTATTTAATAAGTAACGGAGGGGAGGGAAGAACGATGCATTCCCGATGAGTGGTTCGACTCTGATGCGCTTTAAGCGCCGGGCGGTCCGTCCGTCCCGCGGTTCAAGTTTGCGGCGTCGTTCCGTATCTCCCCTTTTCTCTTCTCCTCCCGGGTCCTACCGGGTACTTGTATACATGTGGACCGTCCCGTAGGTCGGTCCGAATAAATTTTATTATAGGCATGTCGCTAGGACGCGCCCCGCCTTTCTTTTACTGCCGGCGCCGGGCCACTTTGATCCCCGGCGCCTAATTCATCACTAATCGTCTAGTTTCTCTCTGTGGTTCGTTCCAGGGAACCAGTGCTTCGATTCTCTTACTTTAAACGGATATGGGTTCGCATTATGCTTGCCCTCATTCGTCTCTCTTCATCTTATTTTAATCCTGTCTTGTATATCCCTGTATAGGACTTTTTGTAGTAGGTAGTATTAATTGAATAGACTTTAGATCTGGCAAGCCTAAATCAATCTAGGTAAATCAATTTGATTGATTTTGAGTTTGTGGTCAACGATGCATCCTTGCACAGTAATGTAGCCTCTTAAAACATAGTGTATCTCCCTTCAAATGGGTTTCTACATACTAGATACCTGAAGTGGACCTTCAAAGTGTCT
>JADNRY010000112.1:0-193233 GCA_015501585.1 Rhodocollybia butyracea
GGCAAAGGCTTTGCATCTGGTGCGACCTCTTCAACGGATGTCTCGAGTCCCAAGCGAGCGATAGAGTGCAAAAGAGATCCTGGATTATCCATCCATGTTTCCATTTCAAAAGAATTCTGAGGTCGCCTCCGTTCAGCAAAAAAAAAAAAGCTGCTGAAGCAGTGACACAACTCACAGCAGTGGTGTATTCAAGATCTCCATCTTCACCTTGTTTAGAAACAAATTGTATTTTAAGTAAAGTGCTGACATCAAAGTTGAACTGGTCATCGACTTTGATGGAGGCAGGGAGGATCATGGTTGCTGAGAACAAGTTAAAAAGACAACTGGGACGGGAATAACGGGACTTGGCCTGCCCTTAATTATGCGGGCCGGTTGTCCACACGTGTATGATACATCTCGCGCAAAGTCAATCCAGCAATCGAGGTAATAATTATCATGCTCATGCCAGAATATAAATATCCCAGGGAGGAATCCATGGACGATACCTTGGATAGTATGGTAAGTGTTGCTCATATTCCTGTGCACCGGTAGGCATCGGTGGTTTGGGAACCAACTCATGTCCAGGTCATCCCTGGCTCATGATCGGGAGAGCTCTGAGTTTATTCAAGATCCCAATTCATAAAAGAACTAATACGATGTGTAGAGCATGGGTTGTACGGTCTATATCTGCAATCGTCACGTCCCAATCTCAGGTTTAGTGTGGGAATGAAATCCGTTGATAATCGCGACGAGCTTTCCTAGAGTGTTTTGAAGCTTTCAAGACGCTTGGTGCGTGAAATGAAGCGTATAACGAATTGCAAAGTAAATATCAAATCCCTTTTACCTGTACTTGTTTGCACGATTAGGATTCAGCTCCAGATCATCGATCGTATGGGTGAATCCAGTATCTCGCCAGCTTTGCCCGCTTTTTCACGGTAGGTACTTCTGTCTCCCCCCCCGCGTGGATGAGTCTGAGGCAAGATTCGCATATCTTAGCTTTCGTGCTCGAAAAAAGGCTTCCGCCAAGTCAATAGCAAAGTTTTCCGAATGTTACAATTGATGAGGACGTTACATGTAATATCTGATACATTTCACGTCCCAGGGCCTGGGAAGGACGCTGAACTGGGGAGTTGTCGGGCTTTTCGTATCCGTTCGACGTATGTAAACGTTACAAATATTTCGTCCACCATATGTTGGCCTCGAGGAAAGATCTCTAAACGTCCACCATCTTTCTTGAATAACGGCCATTTTGGATGATAAGTAGCAATCAGAGTGTCAGACCCGTCGTTCAGAATCAACTATCGGAAGTCAAGGTAAAGTCAGCGTTGATGAGGTTTACGCTAGAAAAGTGCGTACACCGGCATATGTAGCCCGTAAACGCCATTTGTACTCCTTCCCATCCTCTCCAGTAAACACACGGTCCCTGTGAAACAGTTCATCGGGTAAAATAGCGTCAGTCTTCGATATGTGGGTAGTACTCACCGGCCCCAGAAACCAAATCCCTGCTTGCGAAAGAATTCCTCTACTAGTACTTCCCGCCCGCTATATCGACCTATCCCGAATCGCAACTTTGAACTCTTGAACACCCCCCATTCGATTTGAGCAATATACATGAAGTTGGTTCGCACCCCGGTACCAGGCCGAGGTGATGCGGGCTCGGGGGTAGAAGGTTCTGCATCGACATCGCTATTATGTAGCGCGTCACTGGTGCCGGAAGCAAGAGGCGTTGGACTGTCGTCAGCCAAGGATATTCCAGTTTCGCGTCTTGGAGATTCAGGAAAGGAACCATGTAAGGCTTTGGAGATAGTGGTGGTTCTTGTCGGAGTCAACGCGGAGGAAGTGTGCACTGTATAGACAGTAGCGCCGTGGGGGTTGCAGTACGTGTTGTTAATTACATCGCCAAAGGTCCCATGGAGCTGATAGAAGTTGACCGACATGGTTTCCCAATATAATGAGAGTAAGAAAGCGAGGTAATTTGGCCGTGTGATGAAAAAAACTGCGGAAGGTTATATATTATAGGTCACAGGACTATGGCGATAGAATTGTAGGTAACAAACGCACCTGCATCCTAAATTTTCGTGTCGTCCTAGGATAGTCGTTGGAACAGCGCAACTTCCACATTTGTGAGAGTAAAGAGCGCAATTATAACATGGTCCGCCGGTTTCGAGCTGTTACTTTTGCGAGGATTTTTGTTTCATAGCGCAAAATACACAAAGACGGCTACTACATCCCGATGGGTCAGAAAAAAAAGTGAAGACGATGTGGCTGATAGGCATACCTAAGCTCGACGATCTTTCATAGCATGAGCTCTTCTGCTCTTCGAGGACCAAATCTTGAACGAGTTTGTTTTCCATGGGCTAGTTTGCTATAGACGTGTGCTTGACAAGACTTCAAACTTCAGACTTCGAATTTCAAAGCTTCAAACTTCGTGCACGTTGATTCCAAGAGGTAAAGTGAATATTCAATAAGCGCGCAAGCCTTTGGCGCTGAGTATTTTTTACGGTTTAGTAAGTGACTTGATACACTAGGATACACTGCATTACTTCCCTAGCTCTGATAATTTCATAGCATTACTTACAATGTTCACAACAATTCTAAACTGCCTCATATCTATAGGTCAAACTTGCCAAAATGAAGAAGCATTGTCTTCACTGCTCCAGAGTCACTGATTGACTACTTGCAATAGTCTTCCGTTTGTGACTCGACGCGACTTGGACGCGACACGTTCTCAAAGGGTAATTAATGAACGTTATCATCAAATACTGCCCTCTGGCCGAATGTCCATTGTCCAAAGGCCTTTTTTTCGAAGCAGACACTGATGCATTTCCTTTTTTGTTCTGAAGTTCTCTTTGTGCTTGCTTAGACCATGACAATAAATATAGAGCTTGCCGGGGCGAGAGTGAGCTTACTATTCCTCTCGCAAAGTGCCTTGACATCCTCTCGACCCAGAAATTAAACTCCGAGTCAGTGGCCCACATGTCCAATCCAGTAGCAACTGAGCGCAACGCTCTCTATTTCATCGCCTATATTTGTTGTTATGATGCAGTCCGTTACAACAGTGGCTTTAAACCCTTTGGTCCCGGCGGGGTGGTCAGCGAAACAGCTCGCATCGCTTGGGCTCAAAAGTCTTATGAGGACAAGGCTGAGATCCTCAAATATGTTGAGGACTCAGTGTGTTGGATGATAAGCAGAAGGGTGCTTTAGAAGACGTGGTAGAGAGTTTGAAAGCGGGACCAAGAGGAAAGTTGCCTGCGGAGAGTATAGAGAGTCTGTCCCGGTATTGGGTGGAAGCGGTAGGACCGGCTCCCCAAAGTCTTGCCTTTCATCAGTATTTCACTGGAGGCGAGAGCGAGCGGTACACTGAAAGGTCTCCCAGGAAGCAAGGAGCAAAAGACTCAGGCTCGGATTCGGAGGCTAAAGACGGCGAAGCTAGTAGTAGCAATTTATCTGACTGGGGATAATCGCTTTATCAATCTTCGTTGTCCAATTTGATTACAGACTTCAGAGTGAGTGCAGAGAGTACTTGGCATAAACTTAAAGGGCTTAAATTATATACGCTGTATTATTTTGTCGATCTTTTTATGTCCATGTAACAGTCATCCGACTAGTGTCTACTACTTAGTATTACACCACTTCAGCTTGTTATACATGGAGAACAGTATTCATACAACAGTTGAGTTTCTTGGCTGTAGCTTTGGAGCTCAGGACACAGATTTAATAATTATCTACTTGTTATTATAAGTAACTAGATTGTATGATTATTTATTGTTATAACAAGACCATGTAATAATTATTCTATTGTAATCCCGCAGGCGCGTAAACTTCGGGCCTGCCTCCGCTTCCCTCCCCTCCCCTTCGGGGGGGTCCCCCAAGCCGGGAAGTCACGCTAAAGCCTCGTTTACGCTATCAAAATATGCCTAACCCCTAACCGCTAACTTTCGCGCGAGCCGCCTTTGGCGGCGCCTAACCCTAACCCTAACCGCTAAATTTCGCGCTTCGCGCGAGCCGCCTGCGGCGGCGCCAAACCCTAACCCAAACCCCTAACCCTAACATCACGCTTCGCGAGCCGCCTACGGCGGCGTCAAACCCAAAACCCTAACCCTAACCTATTTTTAATAAAACGGAGAAATAATAAAACATTACCAGGCGGGATTGAACCATTAGCCTCCCGATCAAGACCCAGAATCACGTCGTGGCAGCGGAAGAACCACTCTGCCATATGCACATGAGAATCTTTGATTGACATTTAATTATGTGCCACCTGTCATTGATATCTATTGTTACTAACAATAAATAATTGTAAAATCTCTGGACTTGTTGTAACAAGTCAATAATTATTAAAAGCGTGTTGGGTAATGAGCTTTGTACCCAACGATCTTTTCAGGAAAGCAACTGACTGAGACCAGCTTCCCTCTGCATAGGCACGAATCTGACTGCTCCCCCCTTCTCATAATCATATATCTGTAGCACCGGAAGTTGTCGGTTAACAGATTGTACGAAGTGGATACTACTGAGCTCACCACAGGTACTAGTGTAGTCAACGGATCCACCGCTCTGTCCGGAATCTCCCATTCAATATTCCCAAATCTGAACCTTTGCTCGACTGCGTTTTCAACCTCGCCCACTTCGTCCCATTGGTTAGGATCCAATGGAGCTCCAATGTTACCGATGAATCGGTTCTCAGCAAAATTGAGTGCGCTAAGTGGAGGGGTAGCAGTTGTGCCACTGGTGGAGGGCGCTGTACCAGAATGTTGGGTGGTGCCGTTGCCGAAAGCACGTAGGTTGAGGATAAAATGGTTAATCAGTAGAGTTGGTAGACTGGAAAAATTTTGTCATTGGGATGATCACTTGACTGGAGTGGATGGAACACTGGCAAAAGATATACATTTTGAGAAATTGGAGGATGATGCTCTCAGCTTGCTCCAATGGGAATGATACCTGGGTAGTACGACTTAAAACTGTTGTCTCTCAAAAAGGAGAGAAACTTACTGCGTCACCTAAAAGCATAGAGTCCTGGGATGGAGGTTGGAAGAAACAAGATGAAAAGTCAAAGAAACGTACAAAAGCAAAAATGACTTGGATACTAGCAGATACAAAGATGGCAGTAGATATATGCAAGACTGAGGGCTGTTATAGCAGAAAGTACAGTGAGAAATAACATACAAAAAGTATAGAGTACCTAGTACACCCGAGTGCATATCAATGATTGGCGTCAGCAAGAGCGTTAGGCTTGCAATATCACAATAGTTCACTCACCGTCACGCAGGATGACCTCGGCAATGCTACGAATACCGGATTTTCGTGATTGCATAACATGATGAAATGTTCTGACCAAAGTCAAGATCAAGATAGTGCTGTCAAAAGCCAACATGGCAAGAGGACTGCCAATGATCCCTAGGTCCCAATTGACTCCGGATTTCGTTTAGCGAGTAAACCACATCGGACTCACAGCTGGCATTGAAAATCAATATAACAGCTTAAAACGATAAATCATTTGACTAACATTTCATTGAATTCCGAAGAATCGTTTTGCATGATACATTGCAAGAATGGCTCGGCAATTGTTCCTTGGCTGGTGATCATTTTAAGTCCAGGAAAAGTCAGCTACATAGACCTCAAAATCTGTCTGCAGTACTTCAAACTTGCACGAAGGGGCACTGACCGAGAAATCAGCGATTTCATATGCAATGATATATAGGCTGAGCAGAATCAGTAGTGATCGCTTCTGACCAAAGAGTGCATAAACCCTTAAACTGGAAAGTACTAAGTATGGCCAACGCTTTCAGTCAGGTTTTTTCATGGAAACAGAGATGACATACATCTACCCACTGCACCAGTCATACCGTAAAAGACAAGTGACGTATATCCGAAGTTCCCACAGCTGGCACAATGGTGTCCCATGATCAGGCAGGCCAGCGAGCAGAGAACAAAGGACAAATAAACCTTGTATCAGTCATATTTCCTGGGAGATAGAAGGGCAGCTGTATAACTGTGGCGAACAGAAAGCCGTAGCGATTCAGAATGAACAATATTGAAGTGCCAGTCAATTGACTGGGCCATATTGATCGAACTTCGGTGGGGAGTGTGAGGAAGAAGTCACAGAACCATAAAACTGCAATTCAAAGCATAAGCGAGATAAATTCACTATTTGACCAGAAGACATTTTGACCTAAGACAGATATATTCGTGTAGTTGCCCAGCAGCCTGTAATATTAAGTAATGTGACATGAGCAACTTCACACAAAGCTTTGGGTGCCTACAACTGAAATTGGGTGGCGATGATTTCTTCAGCAATGACCTGATCACTGGAAGAGTCTGGCATGACAGTAAAAAAGTAAAGTGTAATTTCCGAGTCTAAAGCATGAGGATATAAGTACTTGCTCTGGAGGCACTGTGCTGCGCGTGCAACGACCCGTTGGCATCCTGGAGTCAGAGGTGATGATCAAGGCCTGCTGATTTCGGCAGAAAGTTGGAAAGCCATCTATTCGGATGGATGTACAGCTTCAACTGATAATGACAAAAACACCAGAACAGCACTAGAATCCTCCCTTTATCCCTCCTCAATACTCCATCAAGGATTACACAAGATAGAAGGTTTTTCGATTAGAATCAAATTAGAATAATAACGGCGGGAGTTTCGATGGGGAAGAAGTTGGAGTTTAGTTTGAATCAGTAGTAACAGTCTTCATCTTGTCTTCACCACAGCGATTCTGTATGAAGAACAAATGATCTTGAAATTATCTGACAACTATCCAGTACGTAGTAATTTACACCACAGCAAAGCTAGTTTTTACGCTGGCCTTGTCTTTCAAGTATTCCAAAAATAGAGAAGCACAGATCGGTTACATTGATAGAATCACGTCAACACCTTCCAAGGGAACAGCGTCCATGAACTGGTGCATGGCCATGGAGTAAAGAAAGAGGAAGTGTTCGCTGCCAAGGTATACCTATGGCAATAGTAGCCCCGGGTTGCCAGTGTGTTGTACCTATGCAAGATATAGTAGCGATAGAGGACCAATCTATGGAATAGAAGCATTGGAATAGAGGCATGAACGCAAGCCATGATCGATGCTCTAGTTTGTGATTCGAGCGCTCTTTCACTCGCATAATCAAGCCTGCAAATGACCACTCTTCGAACAAACTGTACCCCTTTTCCCCTCACCCCGATCCTGTTCACTGTCGTCAGCTAGTATGATGACTACCGACGACTCGTTCAATCTCCTTGCCCACATAGCGATGTCATCCTCTACTTAGTGTTAGGAAATCTTCCGTTGTTTGATGATCGATGATCTGCTTGTGAAGCTTTGCCTCACGTCTCCGTGACGCCCACTGCTACAACGGGGCATGGAAAAGCAATCCAGACTATCACGATCGCGCTATGCATGCCAATATCATCCTCATGGGCCTTGCAAGAGAGCTTGAAGAACCATGGCAATGATCATCGTGCTCAGTTTCTATAGCCATATCTTAGGATAGGTATGAATTTCCCAGACGAATGCTTGGATCTGAAGACCTGATACATACCAGGTGAGCGTTGCTCCCACTCCTGTATGTTCACGGTGGTTTGGTATCCATTTCATATCTAGGTCATCCCCCCCTCATGTTCGGGAGAACTAGCCTATGGGTTTCTTCAAGATCCCAATGAGGGTAGCGCCCATACTCATCTATTCAAACGACGGCATTAATCAGTGGTTAACCGGTCAAGCCCCAAGTCCAAGGCAGCAGTCGACCACCGCTGCACATTTCAGAATACTTGAGGAGTTTCTGCGCTGATACCATTTCCTGCGACGTTCATCAAGGACAAATGGGGAGGTTGCTTTGAAACGACAGCACGTTGTAGGTCTGGCATTAGACAAAAATCATGAGTGAAAGATCTGCGTAACTGGATTATTGAGAAAACGCGTACCGATATAAAACTTTTGAGTTCGACGTAAACGCGTCAATGACTCAGGCAAGATGCACACATCTGAGCTTTCGTGCTTTCACTTTACTCGAACAAAGCCTTCCAGCAAGTTAATAGCGATGTTTTCGAAAGTTACAATTTACGAGGACGTTACATGTAATATCAGATGCATTTCACCTCCCGGGCCTGGGAAGGAAGCTGAGCTGGGGAGTTGTCTGGCTTTTCGTATCCGTTCGACGTATGTAAACGTCACGAATATTTCATCCACCATATGTTGGCCTCGAGGAAAGATTTCCAAACGTCCACCATCTTTCGTGAATAACGGCCATTTTGGATGAAAAACAGCGATGAGAGTATCGGACCCGTCGTTCAGAGTCAACTATAGGAAGTCAAGGTAAAGTCAGCGGTCATGAGGTTTACGCTAGAAAAGTGCGTACACCGGCATATGTAGCCCGTAAACGCCATTTGTACTCCTTCCCATCCTCTCCAGTAAACACACGGTCCCTGTGAAACAGTTCATCGGGTAAGATAGCGTCAGTCTTCGATATGTGGGTAGTCCTCACCGGCCCCAGAAACCAAATCCCTGCTTGCGAAAAAATTCCTCGACTAGTACTTCTCGCCCGCTATATCGACCTATCCCGAACCGCAACTTCGAACTCTTGAACACCCCCCATTCGATTTGAGCAATATACATGAAGTTGGTTCGCACTCCGGTACCACGACGAGGTGATGCGGGCTCGGGGGTAGAAGGTTCTGCATCGACATCGCTATTCCCATGCAGCGCGTCACTGGTGCCGGAAGCAAGAGGCGTTGGACTGTCGTCAGCGAAGGATATTCCAGTTTCGCGTCTTGGATGCTCAGGGAAAGAATCATGTAAGGCTTTGGAGATAGTGGTGGTTCTTGTCGGAGTCAACACGGAGGAAGTGTGTACAGTGTAGACGGTAGCGCCCTGGGCGTCGCAGTACGTGTTGTTTATTACATCGCCAAAGGTCCCATGGAGCTGATAGAGGTTGACCGACATGGTTTACCAAAAACGAGGGTAAGAAAGGGAGGAAATTTTGGCCGTGATTAAAAAGACTGCGGAACACGAAGATTATAGGTCACAGGACTATATTGATAGAATTGGAGATAACAAACGCACCTGCATCCTACATATTCGTGTCATTTTAGGATAGTCGGTGGAACAGCGCAACTTCCGCGCGCCGCATTTGTGAGAGTCTTGGTGAGAGTAAAGAGCGCAATTATAACATGGTCCGCCGGTTTCGAGCTGTTACTTTTGCGAGGATTTTAGTTTCATAGCGCAAAATACACGAAGACGTTTACTACATCCTGATGGGTCAGAAAAAAAAGTAAAGACGATGTGGCTGATAGGCATACGGTAGTATCTAAGCTCGACAGTCTTTCATAGCATGAGCTCTTCTGCTCTTCGAGGACCAAATCTTGAACGAGTTTGTTTTCCATGGGCTAATTTGCTATTATCTATAGACGTGTGCAAAACTTCAAGCTTCAAGTTTCGTTCACGTTGATTCCAAGAGGTAAAGTGAATAAGCGCGCAAGCCTTTGGCGCTGAGTAAGAAAGAGCCGTGACTAGTGGCTCGATACACTGCATTACTTACTTCCATCCCTAGCTCTGATAATCTCATAATATTACTTACAATGTCTACGACAAGGCATCTGCCATCGAGGACCCCGCATGTCCAACAGCTCCAACCTTCTCGGGAGACATCTCATGCTGGATGTAATGCACCGCCGTGTCCAGGTCCAATGGCTCAGCGCTCATGCAGCATCGCACCTTGAGGATCATGTTCGTCACGAAAACCCGTGCTACCTGACGGAGAAGAAGGGAATCAGATGAGTTGAGTTGCTCTCAGAATCGCGCTTGAATCGATGGAGATTCTTTTACTACGGCGAGGCAGGCTAAGTTTCTTCGCAAACCGTGACTAGTTCCAGTGGTCGGCTAGGCTAACTTCAAACCAACAATATTGCCACGGATCGCTCTTCCGTGGAAACTTTTACTTGTGAGCCATGATCCATACGTCTATTGCTACTAACTCGCAAGAGCATACCTATACTATCTGGCAGGCTTTGTCACTGGTTCATACTCCCGGCCCCTCAAGCTATCTAATCATCCGAAAGAGCCATATACAATGAAGAAGGTAAGCTTGGGTACGCTTCCAAGCGCGTAGCGGGATATGCTCGGATCGCTTCGAAGGCACATCTATAGTCATAGGTCCCAGAAGCCCGTGTTTTTTCGAAATATTTCCGAGAAAGTTCTAGATCTCATCTCACCGGGTGCAGATCAAGCTCTACTAAAAGCCAAAGTGAGTAAGGTTTGCCAAAAGTATCGAGTTTCTCTCTGATTCATCCCGTCAGCTATGTTCAAAGCAACGTCGGTATTTGCCCTTGCTAGCCTCGCTAGTATCGTCAATGCACAGTCATCTCCAATCTCGGTATGGGCCCAATGTATGTCCTCTATCGTGTTACTATTCCGCATATCTAAACGGTCACGACAGGCGGTGGAATTGGTTGGGCTGGGTCGACCACTTGCGTCTCTGGGTGAGGTTTTCCTTCGTGAAATCTACGTTTCTGACGTTGTATTTTAGAACAACTTGTACCTTCCTGAATGCATGTAGGTACAAGGAACTTTTCACAGGATTTTCTGTTGATCATAATGTATGATATAGACTTCAGTCAATGTATCCCTCGGCTTCCACCACCGGTTCAGCTTCAGCTACGTCAAGTCCCGCCCCTACGTCTTCGCCCCCAGTTTCTTCTGTCGCCAATTTCTGGTTCAGTTTGTAAGTTTGCCTAATTCGCACACTTCTCCCCGCCACTGACGTTACCAGCGGCGACTCTTACACCCAAACAGCTTTCAGCCCAGCCGGAAACCCACCTCAAGTTGGCCAACCCCTAGGAAATCCTCCTTACCCTGGCGGTACAACCACTGTTGGTCCGAACTGGATCGACTTCGACACGGCCATGTTCAACAACTCGCTGATCCTTACTTGGAACTATGCCTACGGAGGAGCGACAATTGACGCCTCTTTGGCTCCGCCATTCACTCCTACTGTATTGTCGTTGACAGACCAGGTACGAGCCATAGTTCATTTCCTGAGGCTGTAGTACTCTGACTTTTATATACCCTATTCGATAGGTGAATGAATTCCTAAGCGGCACCGCGAACAAGCCCGTAGTAGCACCTTGGACGAGCAATAATGCGCTCTTCTCTATTTGGATTGGTATCAACGATCTTTCTTGGAGCTGGTGGCAGACTGGGGATCGTCTGGCGTGCGTAGTTAGCTGCTTGCTTGCAGGGACCAAGATCAGAGTATTCTTACGCTGCCCGTTTTCATGCAGATACAACGATGTCCTGCTTGACGCGGATTTCGCACTAGTTGACGAACTTGTAAGTCCTTGTTATGATCAGTTTGCTGAATCATATCTTTGATTCTTGCTCGATATAGTATAAGGTCGGCGTAGGAACTTTTTGTTCATCAACGTTCCACCTATCCAACGCTCGCCCTACGTCAGTTCAAGTCTATCGATTCTCCCTAAGAACCATACTGATTTCGTCTCATCTCCTTCATCAGTTTTTGGGCTTGGACCCAAGCGAAACCAACGAAACTGCTCCTATACTGCAATCTGTCATCGAAGACTTCAACACGAAGCTGGCAGCAAGAGCAAGTAATTTATCAAGCACTCTCACCGGGGTAAACACCTATTCCAATTCTTGTCCGAGAATGAGATTTACTTACGAAGGTTTTGCTCGCGACGTGAAGGTCAAAACATTTTTATGGGATTCTTACACCGCGTTCAACCAGATTCTCGATGATCCTTCCGCCTTTGGTTCGTAAATATAACAACGTTTGGTTCGGCTCCTGGTCTTTTCTGGGGGTAAGTTTTCAAATTCTCTCGATCCATGCGCCTTACAAACCCTTTCATTCTCAATATGTACAGAAATGACAACCAAGGCTTGCATCCTTCCAGTGAGTACTACTGCGCATCCAAGATGGTCTTGGTCACTAACGGTCTTCAGGTGCTGCTCATGAAGTCTTTGGTAAAGACATTGCAGCAGTTTTGGCGAGTACTATTTGGTGAGAGCTGTCCAATAAATATCAAACTCAGCTGTTCTAGTACGATAATTTGAATCTGCCCTATGGTCAAAAACATTGCCCACAGGGTTTTTGAACCGCTGACCCTAGCTAGAGTGACCTCTCCAGCTCGGGGCTCCAGTCATTGAGTTGATCAGGGCGACGGGGTGTATTTTCGAAAAAAGAGATTTACGCGCCCTGAGAAGTGTTGAACGTTGAGTTGAATGCTTAAGCCAACAGGTTGTGGGAAAACAGCACTTGACTCTGCGGCTTATTTGGAAGCTGCCTTTTATGCTCATGAGGCCTTGGAGTTTCTGGAAGGTAATGTTGCGCACCGCATACCATCTCGATTTGCCCTTTGCAATATCAAAACTCGATGAAGCTGCTGCTTTCACCATTATTTTCATAAGCCATATAAGTATACAATATGTACAGACCACGGATGGCTGAACCGTATGATCAGAGTGATTTTGTTTTACAATAATCTACACATCCTGCTAGTTCGGAGGATGATCATTGTAGTAGGGTTCTAATTTCACCTTGTTGCCCTCGCGAGAACCGGCATGATCGTAGGCCCGCGCAGATTGGAGATAGCAAACACACCATGCATCCGACAGATCGATGCGTCATATAATCAGAGTCCTACATTTCGCGTAGTTGTTGGAACAGTGCAGCTTCTGCGTTTGTGAGAGCAAGTCACAGAGCGTAACATGGTTTCGAGCTGTTACTTTTGCGTCTGAACCGGGATGAGCCTAAGCTACAGTATCTTTGGGGACACAGGTTTTTACTCATACCGGAAAATACACGAAGATGACTACTACATCCCGATGGGTCGGAAAAAAAAGTAAGGACAAACTGGCTGATAGGCATAAGTACCCTAAGCTCGACGGTCTTTCATAGGATAAGCTCTTCAGCTCTTCGAGGACCAAATCTAGAACGAAGTTTGTTTTTTGTGGTGCTTCACAAGACTTCATTGGGCTTCAAACTTTGTGCACGTCGATTCGATTCCAAGGATGCAAAGTGAATGAGCGCGCGGGACTCTGGCGCTTAGTATTCTACATCGTGGAGAGAAAGCAGAGAGTACTTCGCATTGGCTCAGGTTTATATACGGTTGGAATGATACACTGCATTACTTACTTACACATAGCTTCGATAATCTCATAACAGCATGAACAGCGCGTACTTACCACGTCAACGACAATTCTAAAGGCATCCGCCATCGAGGACCCCGAATGTCCGATAACTCCAATCGCCGCTCTCGGCCTTCGGGGGACATATCATCCTGGATGTAATGCACCGGTACGACGTCCAGGCCCAATGGCTCACGTAGCAGTAAACCTCGAGGGTCATATTTGTCACGAAACCCACGCCCTCTGACAAAGAAGGGAATCAGATATGCACCATGGATCGAAAATTGAAAAGGAACTGACTGGTACTTCTGTAACGCTTTCTTTATTCTTTCCTGCGTCGGAGTCTGCATGTTCCTCACATAAAGCCCATTGAACGTCAAGTCAGGCCAGAGGCAGTATAAGTATCTGCCGTCCCAAATATTCATCACGATCGTTGAATGATACGTTAATACGAAATCCGCCGGGATGGAGTTCTTGAACACAGTGACCAGATCGACACCCGGACGCCCTGCCATCGGATTCGCGTAATGTTCGTACTGGAACTTGAACGCAGTCGAGTCAGAACCAGGATAAAAGTGGTCAACGTTCTGCGACCGCTCGTTATCACGTTTGAATCGGCATTTCTGCACAAGGAACTCTCGTACTTGGAGAGTTTGAGACGCCTCGGCAACGATGTCAAGATCCGCAGGCTGCCAATCGCCAGGATGGAGGAGCGACAAAGCGAACGATCCACCAACGACAGAAGCGGTGCTCTGCAATAGAACCTGGAACGCTGCTAGATGAACGTCATCGAACACCCGCAACAATCCTCTCCGCAGTCGAACAGCGGGGGAGGAAGCCAGAGCGTTGAAAAAATATCTGCAAGTCCCTCGGAAGCGTAGCAGACTACGCATGTCCAGATATTTCTGGATTAGTGCGAGTAATTCTGGGGTGTGCAGGATTAACGTGATACCACCAAGGTTCGGTCGCCAGATGATGCGCTGGTTCCATTTGATAGTAGCATTCATACGGTAGTGGTGATGATGGAAGGTGGAATGATATAGCTGCAGAGATTTTGATAGCACTTCATATCGGGGCTTTTCACCGTTGGTGAGCAAAGAGCGACTATTAAATATTAAATGTTCAAGTCATTAGAACTGATCAAATGAAATAGAATAATGATTACCTTGAACTCTACGCTCCGGGCTTAACACTACGTTCTCAAATCTGAAGAAAGATTGTGATTCTGGAACATATCCTTTCCGAATGACTTCTTCAGAGGGCTCTTTAAGACACAATTCTCCAGAGAGCGTCCAGGTGTGTTTGTGCGGAATGAACGCGTCAGATACTGGACCAATCCTTATAATCACCAGCGGTATATGCCGTTTGTAGTCTTCTGGCTTGACTAGTTTAGTTGAAGGATTTGTCACAGCTGGTGGAAAAGATGAATGTGCATCGACATCGAGAGTTCAACGTTCAGATACGTACCATAAGCAAGCTCGAATCGCCGTTCTACATCCATCCATCGCTTCACGATGGTAATGTACTCCCTATCGCGACATTCCTCTGGAATATCATCAACTAAAACCCCAAAATCTGTGAATCGTGCCAGTTCCAGAGGCTTTGCGTCTGGCGCGACCTCTTCGACGGGTGTCTTGAGTCCCAGGCGAGCGAGGGAGTGCAACAGGGTTTCTGGATTGTCCATCCATGTTTCCAGCTCAAACGAATTCTGAAATCGCCTCCGTTCAGCAAAAAAAAAAAAACTGTCGAAGCTGTGACACGACTTACAGCAGTCGTGTGCTCAAGATCTCCGTCTTGTCTGGGAACAAAATGTGTTTTGAGCAGAATGCTGGTATCGAAGTTGAACCAGCCATCGACTTTGTTAAAGGCAGAAACGACCATGGTTGCTGAGAACAAGTTAAAAAGACGACTGGGATGGGAATAACGGGACTTGGCCTGCCCTTAACTATGCGGGCCGGTTGCCAGAATCACCTCGAACGGCAGCAATGAGATCTCAGAGCCGATGCCCACACATATCTGCAAAGCCTGGATACATCTCGCGCACAGTGAAATAATGGTCATCTAGCAGAAGAAAGCACTGTATTCAACGAGCTGACGACAGAAGTAACTACAGTGAACAGGCAAATCAAACCTGAATTCCATTCGTCCCAACGACTACCACTCTCAACCCTTCCGCATCTAAAATCCGTAGCGGCTTATATACTTCTGCATCAACTTTTCTCCGATTAAGCTTGAGAACAACCGACCGTATGCACTCCTTGCCCATCATGAACATCGTTGCAGAAAAATCCGAACCAGGTCTGAACCAGCGTGATTCAACCATTTTAACAAAAGCGGAATCGTCAAATGTTCTAGCATTAACCTGGGAAACCAGATAAAGGGTGTGTAGTTTTGGAACTAAGGAGATGGAAGAGGATTGGTGCTGAGTTAGACTAAAGATGAAGGGTGAAGTGATTAGACGGCCCCATCCATCGTCAATTTGGAGATGATGTAGAGAAGGCATGACTCGAAGGGCTGCGATGAGGTCCGAATCGGAAAGAGATACCATGCGGAGGGTGAGCGTGGTGATCATACAAGATGATCTGGATATAAATGAAAGAAAAGCCTTGGTCGGCCAAGGAGCCTCCTGATAACCATCTAACTCAATCACATTCAAAGAAGGTAAGTCAAAGAATGAAAACACCGTTTCCAGGTATGAGTATGGATAAAAGTCGTCCTGTGCCTCAATAGCGAGTGATGTGATATTGCGCCATGTGTAATGTGAACTTTGGTCTGATTCATAGATTTCGTAACCCCCAAGTTCGAGAGAACTGAGGGAAGGGCATCTATGCAGCACTTCCACCAATTGACTATGCCCTAGTTTGAGCTGACGAAGTTTAAGATGGTAAGGGGACGTGGAATCAGGCAGCTTGGTAGTGGAAAGTGCACAGAGCCTAGGAGCATGTTCGAAGCAAGCTAAGTCAGACGACACTTGTTCCTGCTCCAAACTGTACATATCCAACTCTGTCAGTATGGGAAGATGTAACCCGAACGGTATCTTGTGGTCCATAGTCGAATAAATCCCACGATAAGTGAAAGTTTTCCAACGATGAGCATGTTATTTCAGGAAGATTAGGGAAGGAATCTCTGTTTCATCATCACCAGGCGTACAATCAATATCCAGTGCAACTTTCAGTGGACAATCACCCGATCTCTCCAAGTATCGAGCCACAGTATCAATGAAACCGACCATGGTTTTCACTTGGTCCAGCGTAGCGGTATGTGTTTCCACCGTCAGGTTGGCCCACAAACTGGGCGATGACAATGCAAGTGCATGCCAACGGGAGCATACTGAGTTAATTGCCATTGAAGGGAGGTAAGTAATGACGGGAGATGTGAATTCAGTGGGAGTTGGGACTTCTGAGAGCCACGGGTAGCTCTGGAGGATATTTTCTTCACATGCGTACTGGAAGGTATGCAACAAAAGTTCGTTTGACAACTTCCGCATCGGCGACAGGAGAGAGCGTAGCTGGGCCCGCTGGATCTCGAGCTGTTGTTTTTCAGCCTGAACAATCATGGCTTGTTTGTCCGTTTCTGCCTGAACCATGATATGTTTTTGGAGGCGAGCCACTTCAGAGCCATGATCCTCGATATCTTTATCGGCCAGAGCCAGTATCTCCTTGAGCTCTTCTGCTCGTTCCAGGCTATCCACGAATGGACCGAATTCCGAGCGAAGTTCGCATTTTAGATGAGCTAGTTCTGCAGAGCTTAGTTTTACACGTATTTCCAAGGGCTGAGCACATGGCGAATGCAGCGAGGCCATGAAATTGAATAAGCGCGCAAGGAGTTGTTGGCGCCTAACCTTCACCTCTCGATTTCATGATCATGCTTCTTCCAGCCTTACCATTTTCTAGAGCTGGCCAGAGCCAGAGATTACAGCTTTTTCTCGATGGAAGATCTCTCTCGAACAATAATCAAAATTATTTTGCTGCTTTTCTGGAGTTTGCCGATGGAAAGAAAGATCACCGATAAGATTTGTACGTCTAGCTTTAAAGGGTTGTTTCTAGTACAGCTATATCTATTGCTCTATAGGACTTCATATTGGCGTATGTCAACCCCTTGCTTGGACCGTGACTCTGTTATACTATTCTCTCTGCAGAGCATCTGCGAAATCCTACATGCGCTTCAACTTCAGTGGACATCTCACACTGGCTCCAAACCCATTTACAATGTATTCCGGCTCCGCTATCCCTGCCAGAAATTTTGATGACTCTCTCTCCTGCACCAAATGATTGCATAATTAGCGATTGGAGATGTGGAAGTAACAACCTATTTATGCGTCTCTCTTCAATCTACAGTCTCTGGCCAGTGCGTCGAAATCATGTGTCAGCCCCATGCGGGTGATGTTGGGATCGAACTTCGACATTGGGGTCAGCGCATTTGGTTTATCAACAGATCAAAGATGTTACGCTGGACACTTGAGGTTCAGTATGAGGACGTACAGATATCTTTATATCCTTCCGAATGTTTCTATGACCAGCCTGACGTTAACGTTCACCGTCTGTCGCTCATAAAGTAATCGTCTTGCACAACAGTTTTCCAAGCCTAGTGCTACTTGTTGGCCCAGGTCTCCCCCTTAGCCTCGATGTAACTCTTTACTCCACTAATTCCTCCGTTTGCATTTATACACCAAAGCCAGGTAACAAGTGTTTCTTCTTCGCTGCGGAACGACTACTATCACCAGCATTAGAAGAATTCACCTACATTCAGCTACAGAAGAATGACTGCGGCAGTCGCAATGCGGCCTTGAGCTCTCTTCGAGGCTGGTCATGGGATGGATGCATAAGTCTCGACCTTAATATAGCAGGTGTTGTCTTCTGCGCCGCAGCACTGGGAGGAACGACGACTGGCCCTATCGAATGTTATCTCCCATCGATATCGACTCCGATTTGCGTTTAAAAAGTGGTCCAAAGTAGCTTTTGAGTAACAAGATCAGACCCACTACAGGAGTCATGGATAACAGTCCCTTCTATGCTTATATTACCTGCGCGAGCCCTGTACGCCCTTATTCTTCTCCCACCTTTTCCATACTGAAACGTTACAACTACCTAGTCTTCTACTACACTCATCCTTCCCCGCTCAGTCATGGTGTTCTCGAACAGCGGTATAGCTGACGAGTGGTGGCGTTTTGTTTCTGCCGCACACACATCAGAATCCTATTCAGGTTCCAGCAACGACTTACCTGGCTCTGCCAATTTCTCTTCATGCCTGGCCTATCTCCTTGAAGACAAAGATTTCGCTATCACTCGCACTTCCGCCCAATTATACATCTGCAAATCCAAATTCAGTAATGGGCATGGTCTTATTGATCGTATCTTCCAGCTCAAACCAATTTGCGAGAAATTCGAGGGAAAGTTATTTGTTGGGCCGGAGGGAATGATCTCCTCACTTGTGCCTTCCAAGACGTTGACGGAACACATCAGTGGAAATTGGTGAGAGTACCTGCAATTGTATCTACCCGGTATTGAGCTTTTATAGGTATTATATACGAGCAAAACACGATCGGAATGTCTACTGGTCTTTCGAAGGCTATCCTCAAGCGAGGGTGATTGTGAAAAAAAAAAAAAAAAAGATGCATCTATCATAAAACCCACAGTATTTGGAATCGTTGGAGTTGATGTTCCAGAGAGAACAGTTCTCATTGATTCCGACAAAATCAAAATCCATCTAAGGCGTGCCGGTCATTCGCCACTCGTGTTGTCATACGAGGGACTCTCTTATAGCAATGAAAGACGCTTGATCGCTACAGAGAAAGGAAAACCAGCAGAATTTTTGTTTTCTGCGTTCGGGGATGGGAGTTTCACAGATCTCGGATATGGAGGAATAAGCTGGGAGCTGGTTAATACCTACTTGTAAACCAAATCGTGTAAACTATGATAGATACATGACCATATCCCAAAACCACTTCTCCAGCTTCGTATTTGCTTCGTACACCTCTCTCGTACAGCACACCAAACCTGTGTTCTGGATAGAAGAACGACCAGTACTAACTAACGTTCAAGCTGTACCTGCATTTATCTAGAATAATAAACATCGGAAAGTGATTAAGGAACTTATCTCTCAATCCAACATTAATGAAACTGGCTCCATACGCTACCCTTGCAGGAAGGTCTGAGGTTCATGTCGACAGTGTATGCCAAAGTAGCACACGTAAGGGAGTCGATTTAAACATGGAGTATTGTCTGCGTAGCCCTGATAGTGTGGAAGGGGGAATATTTGTCATTATAGACGGATTGGGTGTGGAGTTAATTGTGAAATCCGTCACGGATTAGTGCAGAATTGTCGTAGTGCTGCTCAGGAGCGAAAGGAAAAGGAATGCATTTCAACCATCGCGTACTATGAACATTCAAGCGCAGATTATCTATCATAAGTACATCTGTCCCAACAACCCTACTCAAATTCAAACCCTGCTCGCTGACCGTTACCACTTGAACAAGCTTGAGGGTAAGAGTATATACAAGGAAATTAGACTTGAATTCCATTCGTCCCAGCAACTACCACTCTCAAGCCTTCCGCATCTAAAATCCGTAGCGGTTTATAGACTTCCGCGTCAACCTCTCGCCAATTAAACTTGAGAACAACGGACCGTATACACTGCCTGCCCATCATGGACATTGTCGCAGAAAGATCCGAACCAGGTTTGAACCAGCGCGATTCGATCATTTTAACAAAAGCAGAGTCGTCGAATGTTCCGATATTAAACTGAGAAACGAGTCGAAGAGTGTGTAGTTTCGGAATTAACGCGATGGGAGTGGATTGGTGCTGAGTTAGGCTCAAGATGAGGTGCAATGTGATTGGACTGTGGTGAGCAGTGTACGCATCGCCCCTTTCATTGTCAATTTCAAGATGGAGTAGAGAAGGCATGACTTGAAGGGCTGCAATAAGGTCTGAATCATAGAGAGATACACTGCGGAGGGCGAATGTGGAGATCATACAAGATGATCTAGATATGAATGAATTGAAAGTCTTTGTGGGCCAAGGATGCGACATCTTTTCTAACACAATCACATCCAAGGAAGGTAAGTTACAGGATAACAGCACCACTTCCAGGTATGACTCTGGATAACTATAGCTTCGCCAGGGTCTGATAGCGAGTGATGTAATGTTCCGCCACGTGTAACATGTACTATACTCTGCACCATTTTCCTGACCCCAAAGTTCAAGAGATCTGATAGAAGGGCATCTGTGTAGCACTTCCACCAATTTTGACTGACCATATCCGAGATGGAGATGACGAAGTTGATGGTATGGGGCCTTGGATGTAGGTGTCTCGGGAACGGCAAGTACCCAGAGCTTCGGAGCGTGTTCAAAGCGATCCAAGTCGGGCGAGATATCTTCCTGAACAGGCTGACTGTCAATATTCAACTCTTCAAGTAAAGGGAATTGCAGCCCGGACAGTATATTGTGCGCCGCAAGCGAGTGATCCCCACAATACATCAAAGTTTTCCACCGTCGAGCGTGCTGTGTCAGGTAGATGAGGGAAGGGAGCTCTGTTTCATGATGAGGTGAACCACATATATTCAGCGTAAGCCTCAAGGGCCAATCTCCCGATCTCTCCAAATATCGAGCGACGGTATCAATGAAACCAACAAGGGCTTTCCTTTGGTCCAATTTAGCAAAGTGTGTCTCCACTGTTATGTTAGCCCACAAACTAGGCGATGACAACACAAGCGTACGCCAACGGGAGCATACTGAGCTGGTTGTCATTGTGGGGAGGTAAGTGATGGCGGGAGATGTGAGTCTGGTGGTAGGTGGCCACTTTCGGAACCAGGGATAGCTCTGGAGGAGATTTTCTTCACACACATACTCGAAGATATCCAACAAGATCTCGTTCGACAGCTTCCGCATCGGTGACAGGAGAGAGTGTAGCTTGGAATGCTGTTTCTCGAGCCGTTGTATTTGGGCCCGAACAATTATGATTTGCTCCGAGTCCGCCTGGAGACGAGCCAGCTCAGAATAATGATCCTCGATATCTTTATCAGCCAGCGTCAGAATCTCCTTGAGCTCTTCTGCTTGCTCTGGGCTGATCACGAATGGACCAAATTCCGAACGAAGTCTGCGGTCGAGATCTGCTAGTTCCACAGAGCTGAGGTTTATACGTATTTTCAATGTGCGCATGGTGAATCCGATGAAGCCATAGAATTGAATAAGCGCGCAGTCGTTGGCGCCAAAGCGTGTTCACTTCATGCTTCCAGCGGCCAATCTCTTTCCAGAGCTGTAGCCTGAAATTGAAGCTTTGAAGCTTTGTCTACTTGGAAGACCTTTTTCGAATAATGCACATCAAAAATCTCGCTAATTCTCTGGAGTTTGCCGATGGATAGAAAGATAAATGACGCAGTTGGTGAAAGTTTGTACGCTCTTTAAAAAATCAACTGGTGGTCTCAGTCTCACAGCTACATCCATTGCTTTAGGACTTTCTGCTGGTGTTGCTTGCACTACCGATTTTGCTATGTGATTCTTCGCAGAACTTCTAGGTTCTCCGTGCAATTTTCGGTTATTTTCCAGCCTATCACAAACAGAAGTCGGCCTCCATTTTCGTGAACATCTCTGGCTACATGATTCGGAAGACTAGGACTAGCGTCACACTGTAACACTACCTACAATTCTTTCGAAATCTGTACTTGACAAGAATTCCAAGGCGACTCTCTTCGTGGATCAACTATCCCATGCGTAGACTTTTCTTCGGATTGTCCGACAAATGCCTCGGTGTTGTGTTATCCACTTTTCTGGGTCGACAGTCAAAGTTTAAAGAATCGCCGTACCTGATCAAGTTTTTGGAGCGGGCTGACCTATTTCCGAAACAACTCAGGATGTTTCTTCCCATAATCCCTTCTTCCATAATCCTTCTCGCACCCCTTCTTCCATCTTCGGACGACTGGAACGACATTATGCGCGACCTGATCCGTTTCCGCCTGCACTACACTATCCGCCCAGTGTCACGCCAACCACGCTCCTGTGCATCTACTGCGTGTCAACACCTGAATCCGAGGAGCGCGTCCATCGCGGGTTCGCGGGTTCGCGAATCGGAAAATTTGTCTTGTGGGTCTTCTATTGTGGGGGTATCTTGGGTGCGTACGCTATTAAACGACTTGGATGAGGTAGATGCTAATGCGGAATGATATGTACAGTCCCCAAGCGTATTACTTGTATCCGCAGTTATTTTCTAAGCTGGTGTTAGCTCTGAGATTTCACCAAGGGGGCATTATACACCAAGTCAACGTTGACTTATATGGTGGAAAATCAAGTACGCGGTTCTCCCTCTCTTCATCTGTTTTTAAGTCTGAATCTGACAAGAGGATGTTTCCAGTACTAGCGAAAAACCCGTTCTTCCGTGCATGGACTCAAGATGTGATTCGGACGTTCCTAGAGGGATGTACGCTCCGGATGTGGATTCGGAATTGGTTCCGGAGACACATTGTGTGCATGAGGCATGTGCGAATGTTTGAGAGATGCCGGTGTTATGCGAGAAGGTGTATATCAAGTGGTTGCTGTCTGATAAGAAAGGCGGAGGGTAAGTGATTAGTCGCGACGCTCAAGTTCGTTCTGAGAGTTGGCTAATATCTGGTTTCTAGGCTGGCGTTCGAAGCGTCTGATAAAAGATGGAGACCCGGCCCAGCTTGTACTTGGATGGCGTGTACATACCTGGTGTAGGACTTGTGATTCCTCTGGGGAAGCCAGATGAAGTGGGTGAGTCATGTTTTGTGCGCTCTGCTGGCGTTGACCAACGATGCCTAGCTTGAGAGTTGCAGATACAATCGATGTTGTTTGCGGGGAGATGGCGGTAAAATTGTAATGAGTTCCCAATCCAGATATTTGCATGAGTGTTTTCTCCAGGACGAGGTGAACAGCCATCAGTACACGAGATAGATTAGATCTGATAAGCTGAAAAAAGAAGCGTCAAACAATACGTTCCTTATCTCTTTCTCAACAACCTGCCAGGAGAAGAATACCGTAAAAATGCCTACCAGCAACTCTTATTCTTTATCACCCACCATATTAATGCCCACAATCTTATCTGTTCGTCGTCTTCCTTTAGATTGGCGCGTTTGTTCTAACTGTCTTTTCTTCTTCTACAGGCACAGCTCACCACTCACTACCTCGAATACGCTCAAAGCATGTTATCAAGATGCCTAGCACCGGCGCTCGCGATGCAGCTTCTTACCATCCAAGTGGTAGATGGAACATTATTTGGTCTGGATCTAGACAGACCTGTATTGAAACGGTCGCGGAAAGCTGTTTCGTATAGCTCAGATCATCTCGGGAATTCCAAAGGTATGTCTTCCTTTCTTCCTGAGGTCTGAACACCACCTAATCTGAAGTTTCCTACGTATCCTCCAGTCATCCATTCGACCAACACCCAGCAAACGCCAGTCCAATCGTCCCCTGAAGCTAACAAAAATCGTGCTCCTATACCGGCCCTTTTAGTCTCTACGCTTTGGACCACCAAGATCTAAAGATTTCCCGCCCCGCTGGCAGTACGAAGCACTATACCGCTTTCTTCAACCACTTGAAATCCGCGCCGCGTCCAAACGCACATCCACATCCTCCTATACATCTCCATGGCCATCCCCTCCCCAAACCCCAACCAAAATCGAAATCGAATCCCAATCCCAATCCCGAAGCGAAACCCCCAACACCACCATAACTCTCCCCACGCCCACTTCCTCCATGTCTACAATCCTACAACACACGGTCCATATCCCCTCGAGCTCACACCTCACACGTAAACACAGTGTTCAACCGCGATGCCGAAAAGGCGTGTTTAGAGACAAGGTATAGCGACGATGTGTCGATGGTGGGGTGGCGGCAGCGTATGTGAGTAAGATGGAGGGTGCTGGAATCGGCGGCAGGTTCCATATGAGTCGAGTTTGGGATGCAGAGGACGGGGAGGCAACGGAAGTTTCGATGGGCACTTACTACGTGGGGCTAAAGGTACCGATAGGGTATCGTAGAAAGTATGAAATAATGGGGTATGAGCGTAGCGTGGATGTTGTGTTCGCATTTTGGAAGGGTGAAGACGAGGGGTTGATGAAGTGGTTACGGGAGATGAGGCTGTGAGGCTTTGGAGAGTATCTAATGGCTATCTGTTCCGGAACCGAGCTTCGCAAGCTCAGGATGGCCTTAAGCTGTTCATCTTATCGGGGAACGTTCCTCGTTTCTTGGCCCTTCGGGATACGCGTGGCGTGAACGTCGGGTTTTCGTTTTGGGCGTTGAGATGACGAAGGGCGATTATGGGACATGAGGGGACGAGACTTCAAGGCGTACCCCGTTGCAGGGCTTCGCTTCAAAGCTCAGGCTGTTCGGCTCGAACGGAAACTGCTCATGCTTCTCGATTCATCTGTTTCTCGTGTAACGAGATAATCAGGACCAAACAAGAGATTAATTTCCAGTATCGAGCAGGGAGCATTGAACGGATACCTACCTTTCTGGCACAGCTTTTGTTCCGTTGGCGTTCGTATTGTGCTATGCTATGTGGTATACCAATATTGCTGGGACTATCATACCCGGGATCCGTTGTTGGTGAAGAGAGCCGATCGCTGGGCTGGAGGCTAGGACTATAATTACGCGAATAAAAGGAAAACTATTGTATTCGTCGTTGATGATCAGCGGTGAGCGCTGAGCTGTAGGATTAGGATTTTGATCATGGGCAAGCAATCGCCGTAAAGGGCATATTTTCCATCGAGTATCAAGGAGCAAGTAATCGCTATAGGGTGCATATTTTTCCATTCAATATCATAAACATTGGTTAATCAATCTCTTCCTCTGTGGGGAGTGTAGCCCAAAAATGAAACAATTTGATTCCCTTCCCGTGAAGTCGTGAGGTCCCAAGGATGTGAATCTGAACCTGTTCTGAATGGTTCAATGCTTGAGGAAACCCTAATTTATGCACCCTTGACGCACCTATCATGGTTCCTGGATTCTGGAAGCCTGGAACAAAACTTGGAGTGTTAGGTAGTCGCAAACAAACTGCCCCTTCGAGGAGCTTTTGAATGGGTTAAACAAAATGAATGCGGTCCTCTACCGTTTGATTCCTCTCATCTAGGCGGCAGACGAGCTACAATCATATTTTCAAGGCGCCGATTTGGCGCTTATTCGGATGTCTAGGTATCGACTCAACTCCTATCTCCTATCTGCTAAATAAAAAAGACGTCCAAAGCTTTCAAGTAACAAGATCAGTAAAAGTCATGGATAACAGTCCCTTCTATGCTTATATTACCTGCGCGAGCACTGTACGCCCTTATTCTTCTTCCAGGTTCAATTCCACACTGAAACCTTACAACTAAGTACTACTCTCCTACGCTCGTACTTCCCCGCTCAGTCATGGTATTCTCAAACGGTAGCGTAGCCGACGAATGGTGGCGTTTTGTATCTGCTGCACACAGCTCAAAATCAGGCTCCAGCGACTCACCTGATTACCCCTCGTACTTGGCCTATCTCCTCGGCGACAAAGACTTCACTATCACTCGCACTTCCGCACAATTATACATGTGTAAATCCAAAAAAATGTCAAGGATTCTTATTAATCGTATCTTTGGGCTTGACCCATTGTACGAGAAATTTGAGGGGAAATTATTCGTGGAACAAGAGGGAAAGACTTCGTCGATTGTTCCTTCAATGAGGTTGACAGAGCACATCAGTGGAAATTGGTGAGTGGGTACCTTCAATTATGACACTACCCGTATTGAATATTGAGTTTTCATAGGTATTATATACGAGCAAAACATGACCGCAACGTCTATTGGATCAATCGTCGTGAGCGTGGCCGAGAAATAATGTTAACAACAACAAACGATACATTAAGACCTGCTGCATTCAAAATCGTTGGAATTGATGTTCCGGAGGGAACAGTTCTCATAGGCTCGGACAAAATCAAGCTTCTTCTTGGCAGGGAACATTTCTTGTCATACCAGAACTTTTATACTGGAGGCAAACTGCTGGTCATTGCAGCGAGAGGAGAACCTGGCACGGGAGAGCCAGCAGAGTTTTTGTTTTCTGCATTGGGAGATGGGAGTATCACCGGACTCGCCGGACTCCCATACGGTGGGATAAGCTGTGAGTTGGTTAATGCTCGCTTGTAAGTAGAGTACGATGAATATATGACCGTATCTTAAAACCACTTCTCCAATTTTGTACACCTCTCTAACACAACACATCACTCTTCAAACCTGTGTTCTGAAGGAGGGACTACAGCAGCAGCACAGCGGCATGAGCAACGATGGTTTATGTAACAATTGGCTGGGGATTCAAAAGGGAAGCACACGCAAAGGCAGCAAACCACTGAAGTCCCAATCTCTGCGCAGTGTAAACATATCTAGATTCGAGATTCGAGACTAGTCTTCTACCCACTGAGAGTAAGTATGGGGTTTCCTTCGAGGATAACACAGTGGCCGAGTCGCTTCATCATAGAGCTAAGATTTTCTTTTCTTCAACCACAAACATGAGACCGAATGGAATTCAAGTTGAGGATAGACCCGATTGTAACAACAGTATGCCAGCCTGAGTGCTAACTAGTACTACTATTATTTCTGAAACAAAGTATAGGTTCAGTCAGACGACCAGATCCGAAAGATCTGAGACACTCTACTATAAGCGCGCAGAGTTTACTGTTACTGTCATGTCCTTGCTTGTCGAACTCCCCGATGATGTTCTGTTCAATACGGTCAAGTTTTTAGCACCACCAGATATATTCTCCATTCGAAAAGTGAGTGAATAACATGCCTGGCTGAATACTTGGTCTAATATGATGGCAAAGACTTGTAAACGGTTACAAGCAATCACGTTGGATCGCCACGTCTGGATTGCCGCCTACAAATGCTCAGAAGACAGGTTTATGCCTCTCATTGACCTATACTCTCAGACTGTGGGCAATCTCGAACGTGTTCTGCTGCATTCGTATCAACTTAATACCCATTGGACAACCCCTTCTGCAAAACCAGTTTGCGAACACCTTTGGTCGATTGATAGCTCTGTTTACGGCGGCTCTTTTGATGGGATGGCAATCTATCAAAGCCGTTATCACTACGCCAGCGTCAAAAAATATCGGCGAAATTATTGCCGAAATTATTGTTGTAATTGCTTACCTTTTTCGATAGAGATTTCGCGTGTAAATCTTTGATAATTTCGGCTGAAAAATATACTGTAACTGATTATGTTTTTCAATCCGAATTTCACCAGTAATCTGTTATCTATTTCGTCCGAAAAAGATAATGAAATTCCTTATCTATTTCATTAAAAATTTCGCTCGAAATTATTACAAGGTAATAACTGGCCAAGAACTGGGAGGCTCGGTCATGTGATGCATCTGACAAGATTTCCTGTCTTTGAATGCGACTTATGGGATCCTGTACATGCACGGCTGCACTAGTCACACCCAGACATAAAATTGCTACAACTCTGTCCAGTTCTGCTCTCACATTCGCCTAAAGTATTGTCAGATGCATCACATGACCGAGCCTCCCAGTTCTTGGCCAGTTATTACCTTGTAATAATTTCGAGCGAAATTTTTAATGAAATAGATAAGGAATTTCATTATCTTTTTCGGACGAAATAGATAACAGATTACCGGTGAAATTCGGATTGAAAAACATAATCAATTACAGTATATTTTTCAGCCGAAATTATCAAAGATTTACACGCAAAATCTCTATCAAAAAAGGTAAGCAATTACAGCAATAATTTCAGCAATAATTTCGCCCGGTATTTTTTGATGCTGCTGCAGTGTATCTTGTTGTCTGGAATGTTGAGGTGATTATTGTCTTTGAAATGCAGTTGATGCAGACAAAGCAGGAGGTCTTTGTGTACGATGCACCCCGGATGAGTATCTCAGGTTCTTGGAGTCAGCCCGTGAATGGAGGCAAATTACCTACAACCGCGACTTTTACTTTCTATCTTGGACTTCGGGCTCATTGTAAGCTTTTTCCCTTGTCCCTAGCATTTTCTACTTTCAACTATCACTGACAGGGAGCTATTGTTGCTCACAATCAATCCTTTAGGAGCCGTCTCTGTCAGCAATTTCCCGACTGTGAATGTTGAAAATTCCAAAGGACTTTACCTGTCTGACACTGGCTATGCTATTCTACAAGATAATATGGTAGGAAGCATATGAGCTATGCACCTTCCATCACAAATAGTTTATCCTATGCATTCTGAATTCAAGGTACGTACTCTATTCATTTTTATCTTTGATGTGAAAGATACTTAAGCTCACTCGAAATTTCTAGCGTAATCACATCCATTTCTCTTCGGTCCCAATCTTTCTACCAGGTGGATATGTTCTTTTGGACTTCGTGTTTTCCGATGGAAATTCTGGCCATCATTTTGAACTGAATCGGTTGCACGGGGTGCACAAGAGCAACTGCCATTGATTCCGCCACTATACTGCAGGGATGCTGCTTCTACCGACTCATCAAGGCAATCTTGACAAAGACTCGGAACTAGGTCTTCTATCTTGCAATATATGATCTTTGAATGGTGACAATGAATTAACTGGTCGTATCTGGCTCCTCATGGACCCAGACGAAGGGCCAAAACCACTGTGTGTTACACTCGACACAGGCGGATGCATGACTTTTTCAGAGGCCCCCCGCCTCAATTTGCTAACGAAGTTGAGAAACTTCAATCTAGTTTGCACTCAGATTGAAGTAGGGTTTTAAAGTGCGGTGCACAAACCGTTGGATAACTGACAACCGCACTGCACTGAACCGTGGTGAGGGTAAATAAAGGTTGCACCGGTGCAGCGGTTTGCATCCGGTGCAGTTTGCGGTTCTTGGAAGGAAGGAAGGAAGGAAGTGAATTACTCGGCACGGTCCAAGATCTGAACGCCGGGGCAGCCGAAGCTCCCATGGTGCGGCACAAGCACCATGGTCTTCGGGCTGACTGCCATCAGACAGGGACGAGCTCGCAACTAGCACTAAAACTGCTGCTGTAGATCCCTGCCCAACGACAGCCACCAATTATTTACAGTACAGGCATTGTACATACTTATATACAGTGTTATGTATTTGTTACCTACAGTATGATGTTGCATTAATGATAGTGCATATATTGAGTGCGAACATAGAAGGAGGTTTGAATCATATATTCTCAAATATCCATATTGCAATGACTGAGAAGGGAATTTGATATGGGACCAGATAGCCTACACATGCTGCTTTATTTTTGTTTATTGTGTGTCCACTGAGTCATACGGTATTGGGGTAAGTTGCATTCTAAGAGTGCATGTTCAGCCTGAGGTGTTTCAACACTTCGCCAATAAGCTAAGCCATGGCTATCTGGTGATGAAACAGATGGAAGTTTGTAGACTGTACTGTACGATTACGACCGTAAGTTCAGCCCTCTGGAGCGTTACGGGCTAAATTTCGGTCACACCCAGTTCAACGCCCAAATTTTTGCATTACGCATTAGTTCAGGCGCTGTAGGCGCCACTAAAATTGCATATTGAAGCACAAAAATGCAGTTTAATGTGTTATGACCAGATTTTTTGCAGTTCATGCCGCTGCGTTATGCGTTACAGATCTGGAATTTTACGAGTTCAGAGTGGTTGCGTTACGCGTTACTGAACTTACGGTCGTAATTGTACAGTAGTTCTGAAGCAGCTATGTATCGATGGCTTCAGAAATTTACTAACATCAGGAGCTTTGCCTGCTGCTAACATATTGGCAGGAGTACAGTCTAGGATGTAATATGTATTCCCAGTACTGCAGTGCAATATAAAGAATTGTTATTTAGTTTTTTAAGTCGCTGTGTTGTAAAATATTAGAGAATGCCTGTTTCTGTATATTGACAGACCCCTTAACAGAGGTTTGATCGTCCCAACAGTCTACAAAAGTGACCGTTGGACTCCAGTGTCCACCAAGGTTGTCTGTCCAGTGAGTGCCTTGTTAGTGTTTAAGTATTGTGACTTCACAGCCTGAGCCGTTAGGTCCCATGTAATTGTAGTATGTGACCCTTCGGTGAGGGCACTAATCACTGATCCTATATGTACAAATACAATTGCATAATGTATGGTTTAGGAGGGCAGATGCATCTATTTTCATCAGTAGTAGGGCATATATAAGACCATCAAGCTAAGCCTCTTACATATGCCAGGGAGATATATAAGAAATATATTATATTCAACTGTGAAGTTCAAGAGCCAGGACAGTCAAGTTTCAGTTGAACCTTTTCTTTTGTAGTTTACTTTGAGTTTATGTTTTGACAGAGGTGACCCGTGGCTAGGGTAACTACAGTATTATAGCTTGATTATAGCAGATTGTCCCAAGAATATGAGAACCAAGATGAGAACCGTTCAGTAATAAGTATTGATAGTGTATGTACAAACAGTATTATAGCAGTTTGTCCTGAAAATATGAGAACTGTTCAGTAATATTGATAGTGTATCATTGGGTGAGCGAAGCGAAACCCATCGATGGAGCGTGCCGCTGTGAACGAGCACAGCCATAATGAACTGAGGTCTAACTGCTTTGACCGCCCAAAGCGAGGGTAAGCGCCCGAGCCGTCTGTTGACACACAGGACTTACATTACTTCGCTCACCCACTCTGCATTACATGGAGCCACAGGCTCGTGATGCAAAATTCATATTATATGTACAGACTGCCCATGCAATGATAAGTTCTTCGATACATGTTGCTGTCATCTGACTTTCAACTGCAATTTGACTGAAATCTTGGAATTTTGATTGGTGGGATTGCGGAAAGTTTCAGCATAAGAGTTAACGGCGTACTAACAGCGTTGGTAATTTACCAAAGTATACCTAAGGGTGTCTCAGAGAACGGATGGGTTGCCAGAGGCGAACAGATCTAGAGAGATATGTGTAGGAAGCGGCGGGCCGGAAACGAGCCACCGATAGTCAATAATCGATAGGCACGTGAGATCTTGATTGGAAAATTTTACTTTTAGAATGAGTGGTTGTTCAACGTAGTGCTAACGGGTGGGACAGCAGCATAGCAGAACAGACAGGAGATTTCTTGGGTAGGATGGATAATCTTTCAGTATTCAACGAATACTAAGTAATATGTAACGAGAATTTTGTATCATAATGATATAACCCGTGCAGAAACACGAGCAGAATACGCCTGTTTTACAGGACTTTTATATTTTTGGCTTTGCGCAAGGAGCTAGGCCTATTTTTGTTGCTCTCAGAGCTATGACCGTACCGTTTTCACTCGTTTTCTTCGAGGTTAACGTCGTTTAGGGTTTGGCGCTTAAAGTTGAAGTGGGAAAACAAAATTGAAGAATTTGCATAACTGATCAAAACCGGTGGTAACCGGTGGTCAACCGGTGCAATTTACATAATGAAAATAATTTATTAACTGTGTTTTTCAAGCCTGACTTTATGTATTGTAAAGTAGATGTGATCTGGTAATCAAATTTTTAATTGTATACAGCTCACAGACACCCATGTGCCACATTTGATTTGGGCGCCTGTGAGCTGTATACAATCAAAATCTTGATGACCACATCAAATTTACTTTATACTAATGTAAGAATACCTTTATACACTGTTCATAAGTAGAGATTATTTTATTAGGCAACACTACAGGGTATATGATGTTTTGAAACTGGTATAACCGCCGTTTTCACCGGTTCAAAACCGCATAACTGCACTGAACCGGCACCGGTGAGGCGGTTCTTATCAGTTCAGTGCAAGGTTTGCTGAAATTCAAAAAATATACCACCGGTGCAGTTATCGGTTTGCCCAAAATGGCTGACAAAACTGAACCGCACTGCACTTTAAAACCCTAGATTGAAGAATCGAGTTCGGCAGGGGACCTGCTTGAGATTTAGCCAGTCCCTACACATCTCTGGGAGGTATCTCCGAGGTACTGAAGTGGTGGTGATAGTAGGGAAGAAAGAGATCTCTATTTGTCTCAGTATGAGTACATAGATTATATACTGTAAAGATACTTAGATAATATGACGAGTTTCATGCATAGATGTGCATGAAGCTCAACAAAGTTGCAGTTGACTGTGCATCCCCATGGAAATAGTCGAGGTATTGCTGTGGAGAGATCCTTGAAAGGCATGCTGGGTATTATGTCATGTTTCTATGGACACCAGGACAGGGGAGCCTCTCATTCGCACTGGTGCCCGGTTTGAGATGTATGACGATATGGTTATGCTTTTACTAGCAGATGTTTTTTGAGGTTTTGTGGTCACTCAGCCTTGTAAGCGTAGGTTTAGGGAGCAGATGTCATGGATTGAAATAAGTTTTATCTGCCATTGAATAGACATGATCTGCTTGTATGTTCTTCAGATACAGTATGAGATGCAAGTCAGGTACATATACAGTTCAAGCTTGGACATGGCTCCTCAAGACCTCAGCCTCAAGCCCTTGGGATGGATGAGAACACGAGATGGACAGCAACGGTGTGCCAGTGAGAACGGAGATGCCCAAATGAAGGGGTAGTCACTGTCCAGGCACTGCTACTTGCTTTGGGATCATAGGGAAAAGCTTAGTGAACAAGCACCCCGAGCTGAATTTTGATCTGAGACAAACTTACGCTGCGCATGCAGGAGGCTCCGAGGTTCATGCCAAAAGTGTATGCTAAAAACATTGTAAGCGTGTTGATTTACTATTATATATGGAGTATCATCTGTGTGGCCCGGAATTGGTAGTGTAGAAGGAGGTATATTTGTCGTTATTATAGAAATTGAACAAGAATGAGTGCATGACTTACATGTATGTCCAAGCGTAGTATCTTGAATACAAGTGAACCCATCTGTAAAGGTTAATTTCGATCCTAGTGGCAAGAAGGACTCGGGAAATACATACCTGACGGATTCTCCTTCAAAATTGTGTCCTTTCCTAAGGGCTTTCCGACATCATGCATCATGTTCAGGTTGAATAATGAGGGACGCTGGATTATATGGATTTGTTAGTGCGATTCTGAATTGCATACGCTGAAAATAATTGAGCAATAGGCCTAGGGAGGCTTCAAGAGGCATTTTGAGCTGTTGTGACCCTGTTATGAATGTCTTGAGCCGTGCACGCGCGGCAGGGCAGGTTGTGATCAATGATCCCTGCTGTCCTCATATTGTACTGAGGTTGTGAAGTCCAAGCTTCGAGCTCAAGTTCATGTTAGTTGGCTGATAGTTCCAGGTTTATAGGTTGGTGGGTATCGAAACGTTTGAAGATAAGATGAAGATGCAATCCAAGTACTCGGATGGTTGTACATAAGTACCTGGTGCAGGTACATTTAATTCATCTGGAGGATTGTGTTTCTATGTTTTGCTGGACGTTGACTGACGATACCTCGTTGTGAGTGCAGAGACGACTATAATACTTGTACTAGTCGAAAGGCCATCAATGGATTGCATCAATGATAGATAAGATTAGAAAAAGGAAGCGCCAAACAATACATAACTTGACTGGTTCCTTTATCTCTCCTTAGACTCCTACAACAGTCCAGCCAAGCGGCCAAAAACACCAACAGAATACCATGAAAAAACATACCACTGTGACAAGGCCAACGAGTCACCGTAAACAACTTGGCTCCTCAGCCTCTTGTTCTTCATCGATTTTTGCCCACCTTCTCAATATCAATGCCTATGAGAATCCTACCAGTTCATCGTCTTTACTATAAGATTGTGGTCTGTGTTTTTATTCTACCTACCTTGGGTCTCACAGCCACCAAGAAAGCCGCCAAACACAATGATTTCAGATGTCCTCGAATATCGCTCAAAGCGTGTTAACAAGGTACAAGCACCAACGCCCATGATAGTAGTAATTATTCTTGCCAGTCAAGTGGGCTGGTCATTTTTATACCACCAGTGAAGCGCGCAGGACTGAGGAAGAAGGAAACACCCAAGGGAGATAGAGGAAGAGGGTGAAACCTTAGTACTTAGTGGCGCTAGACCAAAATGGTCACGGAAAACTGCTTCATACGACTCAAAGCCCCTTGTGAGTTTATCTTGATTGTTCTATCACTGACACCTATGCCGATTGTCCACTAGCACTGTCCATAGTCTAACGACGGTGAAACTCTTATCATATCCTTTGCTATATTGAAGAAACTAACTCAAAGGTATGTTTTCCTTCCTTATTCCTTCCATGCCCAATCCATGCAACCTTATTCATCCAGATTTTGATCGTATTGTACATTACAGTCATCCACTTGCCCAATACCCAGCAAATTCTGTCTAACCATCCCCGTTTAACAAAGACTCTGGTTTTACACTGGTCCCTTCAATTTCTATGCCACGACTTGACTGCCTATGCCAGATCTACCGGACCACTGGCTCCTCGGAACTGAAATCACTGCCAGTACATCAGTATATTACCTCCGGAAAAGGGATAGAAGTATAATATATTTTTCCCCTGAATTTTAACAAATTTTTCCAGTGAAAAAGAGTGAATATTGCCCCAGAAATAGGCATGGGAAAATAAGTACTTTTTCGGCGGCTATTTCGCCCGAAATAGGGCGCTAAATATGCCATCAATTTCTTTCATATTTCTTTAGACAAAGAAAATCTATTTCAATGGAAATATGTTAACTATTTCGGCTGCGAAAAGAAACGGGCATTGAGCGGCGGGCCGCCCGGGCAGGTCAAAGGGCATTCAATGCCCGTTGCTTTTCGCGGCCGAAATAGTTAACATATTACAATTGAAATATATTTTCTATTGCCACTCATATTTCTGAGGAAATATCAAAGAGATTACAAAGGAAAAATGTACCGAAAAATTACTAATAAATCGGCCGAAATTGATGGCATATTTAGCGCCCTATTTCGGGCGAAATAGCCGCCGAAAAAGTACTTATTTTCCCATGCCTATTTCTGGGGCAATATTCACTCTTTTTCACTGGAAAAATTTGTTAAAATTCAGGGGAAAAATATATTATACTTCTATCCCTTTTTCGGAGGTAATATACTGAGGTACTGGCAGTGAATGCGAAGCCTTCTACCGTTTCCTTCAATCATTCAAAATGTATACATCCACAGCTACATCCCAAAGCCCATCCCCGTCCTCTCCCAGACCGAAACTTCGAAACTTGCCACCCACATAACCCTTTCCCAAAACCTCCTACAGCCGCAAATTCAGTTCCACTCATGCTCCTTGCCTCCATGACCCCAACTTCCCGTCAGTCCGTCCTCCTACTCGAATATCTCCTAGTCCAATCAGATGTTCTACCATTGAAAGGCGTATTTCATGATGATGTGTCAATGGTGGGGAGGTTGCCGGGAGCTCACATGAGGGTTGGGTGGCAGCGACAGATGCAAAGAAATGCGAGGCGGATGTGGCCAGTAGAGTCCACGGGCGGGTTCCATGCCGAGTTTGGGAGGGAGTTGATTGAGCTTTTCAAGGAATAGTTAAGGGTGGGGTATTGCAGGGAGTATGGAGGGATGAGATATTGATGGGATATGTGCGTGGTTTGGATGTTAGGTTTGCGTTTTGGGCCTTGAGAGGTGGGGATGAGGCCTAGGGGTGACTATGGGGGACGAGATGAAGAGGCTTTGACAGGCTTCGGTTACAGGGTTTTGAAGGGACGGTTCCTCGTTTCTTGTTTCTTCTCAGCTTTGTGATGAGGTAACAAGAATCGACCCATGTATATAACGAGCTGCAAGGGCTTAGCTTTGCAACTTCATATGGCTTCGAAGCTCAGGCTGTTTGCTGTTTGAGATGGTCCTCTTCCTAGGCCCTTCCCAGCCTTTCTGTTTCTTGTGGAACGAGATTACAAGAGCAGATGGACGTACCAAGAAGACAGTATTGATGAACTTGGGACTGTCATCCGTTATGGATTATTGTTGATTGGCTCTTCTCGGTTCATAGACCGAGCACAGACGGACGTATCAGGATTGGACATAGACCATGTTGACACCAGAAGGTTTCGAGTTCTATTTTGAGGTTATCCCGGACCTAATAACAGAACCGCTTTTCTTTTTGGTTCGTCATTGGGCGCGGTATTGTGCTACATGTACTAAGTAGTATTAAATCCAGATCCATCATTGAACGTGTTGATTTATCCTGAATGGGTAAGTATCTGGTTACAGCTTTGATTTGAAGGTAGTGGTAGAGCTGATTTGGGTGTCAACTTGGAAACCTGGAACGGTCTGAACGAATGGATAATTTGGAGTGTTGAATGATAACTTGGATAACTTGTGACGGTAACCTCATCGGTGTGCTTTTGAACTGTGATATGTTTTTAAATTCCTTTCATTTGCTAGATATCTTCTTGCCTTGTGCTACCAGGGCTACTATCGTTTAATGTTATGTTTAAACTTTGAAGTACGGTAGCCACCTCATGCAAACACACTTAACATTTGGCACTTATTTATAGAAACTTCTTTCCGTCCGACTCCACAATATGCTAACCGTTCCTGTAAACCTCAGCTCTGAGGAGCTCTTTGCATTGAAAAATAATCTTTGCTTTGAATTTGGACCATCTGTGGTTACCCCGGAACAAGCAAAGGAGCTCAGGACGATGTTGGGAGGTCTTGATTCTGAAATAGCTCACCTTGAGATGGAAAGAACCAAGCTACTCTCGTTGCTCTCACCAATGCGGCAGCTGCCGTCCAAAACGTTACTGCACATTTTCAAGGATGCATGTGACGAAAATCTTCTCCAATGCTATCTGTGGCGATTGAACAAAGATCCTTTCACTCTGACATCTCCCGCCATCACCTACCTTCCTACGATGGCAATCAGTTCTGTATGCTCTTGTTGGCATAACCTTGTCCTGTCGTCGCCTAGTTTGTGGACAAACCTCACGGTGAAGACATACACTCCGTCTTCGGCTGAAGCAGAGACCTTTGTTGGTTTCACTGATACAGTTACTCGATATCTAAAGAGATTGGGTGACTCGCCGTTAAGGCTGGAACTGGCTATAGATGGTTCAGCTCAATTTGAGGAGATTCCATGCCTAGTCCAACTTACCCAGCATGCTCACCATTGGAAAACGCTCAAGTTGTCAAACTCTGACCATTTACTAACGGAGTACCGCATCCTCTCTGGAATGCATTTTCCTTTGTTAGATATCATTGAGGGTGTTTCACCACAAGATTTGGATCTTTTCAGGGATTGTCCGAGACTCTGTGTGCTTTCCACCTACGGCTGGTATGTGCCAACAGACAAGGACCTCCACAATCTGAAATCTCTCAAGTTGGGTTATGTCTATAGCAGTCTAGAGGGCACACAACCACACTGGACATGTCGTAACATCACATTGTTTGCTCTTGTGAATGGTGGTGCGATATTTTCCTAATTCAACTTTCCTTCCTTAAGGCAGCTTGCAGTAGATGAAGGTCATATTCCCATCCGTACTGGCTGGCCAGCCAATGCATTTACTTCATTCATCTCCAGATCGTCTTGCATGATCACCACATTTACATTTCGGGGCCTAACTCTGTCTGACCTGGACCTCGTTGCAGCCCTTCGAGTCATGCCAGCCCTAGTCCATCTCAAAATTGAGGAGCTGCAGCCTACCTTTATCTCTGAGTACCATAATCCTATTACTTCACATCTCATCTCAAGCCTAACTCTCCGCAAATCTGCTCCCGTCTCCCTAGTTCCAAAATTACACAGTCTTCATTTGAGATACATATTGGCTGGTCCATTTGACGATGTTGCTTTTGTTAGTATGGTTGAATCGTGCTGGTTCAAACCTGGTTCGGGCCTATATGCGGAGATGTTAGCAATGGGGAGAGGCTGTATCCAATCTGTCGTTCTTAAGTTTACTTGGCGAGAAGTTGATATAGATATGTATGGATCGCTACGGATTTTGGATGCGGAGGGATTGAGAGTAGTAGTTGCTGGAACAAATGGAGTGCAGGTATAGTTGTTTGATGAAGACAGGCGGCAGCTGGCGCAGAGAAGAATCAAGCACTCGAAGGAGACTGGGTCGACGTTAGTGGCTAGAAGTAAGGAGCGCCACTAACGTTGCCCAGCATTTACAGTACGGGCGTCTACTACAATATATATCTCTCTTATCGGCTCGTTTCGTAGTCCTGTGGAGACCTGACACAGCCACTAGCCAAATCCGGAGTCAGGACTTATAGTGAAAAGCAAGTATGATCTGCCATCACCTGCACGCACCCGCCATCAACAAGTTGCACGCACCCTCGCATCATTTTGCAGGGTGCGTGCTGGTGCGTGCTGGTGCATGCTGGTGCGTGCAGGTGCGTGTAAGGGTGCGTGCAGGTGAGTGCAAGGGTGCGTGCGAATGATGCCGAGTGCGCACAAGTGTTGCGTGATGTGAATATTCTTTTTGTCCTTGTTTTATCCAAGACTTAATGTCAATAAAATCTACCTTTAGGACCTCGTCAATTACTCAGTAATTGTCATATATACTACCTATGAATACATAATGTACATATTTCTTGCTGAGTTTGAGTTAAAAGTTAGTCTGTAATTTACATGCGCACGCACCATGCAACACGCACCTGCACGCACCTGCACGCACCACGCACCGGCTGCACGGCAAAATCACCTAGCCCAGGACAGGGTCACATGAACAATACATCATAATTATTCATCATTTCGGGTGTGCATGGCCAACCGCTGGTGAGAGTCATCTTGAATTCCCGAAACGGAGTCAGGAAAATTGCATGTACGTCCGTCAACTCATCGATTTCAAGCGCAAAAATTCAGATTTAAAGTATTTAGAAAGTGAATAAACTCTTTCTCTTCTCTTTCTTTTTTCTCCTTTTTTCAACTTGAAAAAACTTGAAAAACTTGTTCTCTCCACAGACTCAGGACATGAGCCCTCTTATCGTACTCAGTCATCGATTCCAACAATAGTAAATCAAGTAAACCACTTCGAAGGACTTCCACATCTGTGGTATTGTAATTGTATAAATTTTTGTCATAATTTCTCTTCTCATTTGCTATTCTAGTGCCTCCCACTGCTACTGTATTATTTTAGTTTCCTCTCTTTGCTGTTTCGCCTCCATCTTGTCTTCATGCCTATGTTTTGCTGGTTAGCAAAGCACCGAGAGTGGTAAGTCCATATCCTTATCCTCGTTAACATCTCGTTCTTGGTCATCAGTCATCGGAACTTGTTGGCCCATCAATGGCCAGAAATCGCTGTTTAAAAAGCTCTTTGGATACGAGAAACATAACTCTTGCTAAATTGTTTCTTGGGAAGACTACTGTATAATTACGACCGTAAGTTCAGTAACGCGTAACAGTCGAAAAAATCTGAGGCCGCCAGTAACTTTCTTTTGATTGTTCCGATTTTTTCGATTTAATTTTGACCCAAATTTTCCAAATCAGAAATTGAAAACACCTCTGTTTCGCGATATTCGAAGTTGAATTATTTACTACTCCGAATCTTTGGCCTCGAGCGGATGGTAATTTCATGGACTGCATAAAATCAAATTTACAAGTAATATGAGGCTACGCTTCATTCTTTGCTAGTTTTCCTCCGTAACAAACCATTCCCAATACAACAAATATAACGCAGAATGACGCGCTGGCTTCGGTCAGTTTTTTTTGGTATCATGGAGAGCATTGAGTAGGATACTCACTGAGGATAAAATCAGTAAGCGTTGTTGCCGTTCATAACATAGTCTGCGTAGAACTGCCACATTGCCATTGTCCTAAGGAAGACTAATCAACGACACATCAGCCAATCAATGCAGATGAACTCACCAGAATGCATCCAGGTTCGCTAGTACCTGCAGCACGGTGATCACAGATGGGGGGAGGATGCTGTATTGGTGGCCCACATTACTAAGGATATTGGGCACTGTTACGAAGAGGAAGACAGCGAGCAGGAAGCACCAGAGCCGAGTTGTAGGCATTGTCTCAGACTCGAGAGTTTTGGGAGTAACTGGGGTACCAGGAAGAGAGTAGTTACACTTACTTAAGTAGCATTGGGATCACAGTATAGATCCATAAGTTGCGGCATGGTGTGTTCCAGTTGGTTATTCGACTGCGCTGCCTCGAAACTCAATGTCTTTGATACGCAGCTAATTTGGATGACTCTCTTTTCTGGTTTCTTGAACTAAACAACCCCAAAGGAGAATTGGTTACCAAGCTATATTTCGACTAATGCACACCTGAGCTCTGTTTTTGCACAGTTCTGGTAGTGCCGAGTATCAATCAAATTGACGTCCCTTTGCCATCTTTCGATTAAGATGGCATATGAGGAAACATCCCCTCACACGTGTATACCTTCGACTTCGGTGCCTAGCGCGCGACAGAGTCATCAGAATCTCCCGAGCCACAGACTCGAGTCTTTTAGAGACAATTAGATGTCTAGGTGCTTGTCATATAACGAGTTTTGTGCCTTTTATATTTTCGGAATGTGCAGCGAGTCAGGCGATTGACAGCCAATCCTGTACAATCCATACGACCGTAAGGAACGGTAAGGTTCGGCGATGACCAGACCATGATTCCCTTGCACTTTGTTAGAAGGATGATACGGGAGAAGAGTGGAGGTTTAGCAGATGTTCAACAGCCATTAGTGGCATGATGGCATCACAATATTCACCAAACAGTGTGCTTAACCAAGTTCCAGAGGTTTTATTTGTGTATTATAAAGGCTTGCAATGATGAGAGCTCCACGAATAAGATAACAAGGCGATCGAGCCAGTCGAGAACGTGGGACCATCTTCTCTGCTCCTGGTCGTTATTGTGTCTCCCGCATTCGTATCCGTATCCGCGTTTTTTCACCACAAAGTATCCTACATGACCAGATTGTCTCACTAGAATTACATAGTCGCTGCAGAGAAAGGAGAGTGAGAACTAGCAGAGTTTTTGTTTTCTGCATTGGGAGATGGGAGTATCACCGGATTCAAATACGGTTAAGCTGTGAGCTGATTAAATGCTCGCTTGTAAGTAGACTATGAATCGATAGATACATAACCATACCCCGGAACCACTTCTCTATCTTCGTACGCTTCTTGCTCCACTCCTCAAATTCAAAAGAGATTGTGTTTTTACTCTCCGCTGGCGTTGACTAGGGCTGACGCCGGGCTACCTCGAGAAATCGCGGATATAATGTTGTTTGTCGGCGAAAATGCAATGAGTGTACTTGTTAACTTGAAAATGGTCGAGCGGTGTACCAATTCAGATAGATGAGATTGAGAAGCGCCAAACAACACATAACTTGACTTGATAACTTGACTTGATCATCTGCCCACTTGATATGGAAACTCCGGTGTGACTCGGTAATTGACCGGAATGGAGAAGAAATCTCTGAAACCGAGGCTTACAGCTCCCTGAAACAAACACTAAATGCCCGCCTGCAACAAGGCATACGGCAAACCAACTGTTTCCGCTGGGGGTCCCGAGCAATATCTAAAGACATTGTACATTCAACCTGGACCCCAGTACTGAAAGACTACGACTCCCTTCCGCCCGACTGGGTAGGGAAAACCGAGGTTTTAGTGGGTATTGGGCCACTACCACAATTCCTACCACCCAGCCATGCCAGGTCTGGGCCCTGAGATATTCAAATCCAGATTGCCCAAAGCCCTACACTGCAGTGACCACTACGTGCAAGGTAACTTTACCATAATGCATTTCCTCGGGGTGGACCTCTCTTCCCTGTCCCCTTTCTGAAGGTTTGTCTATTCGATTTCCCCTTCTACACTCTACAGTAAACGGAGCTAGCATTGTACGCGGCTGCCAAACGCTACAGTTTTAAATAAACAATGTACCACCAAAAAAAATAAAAATAAAAATAACTTGACTTGATCCTTTATCTCTCCTACTGCACCAAGCCAGTGCCTACAAAACCTTTTCTACCATTTCCTTCGATCACTCGAAACGTCCTCAGATACATCCACAACCATGCCTAAACGAAAACCGAAACCCATCTCCATCTCCTTCACATACCGAAACTTCGAAACTCACCGGCACCGCCCGCATAGCCCTCCCCTACGGCCGCAAATTCGGTTCCACCTGTGCCACGACAGCCCACTATCCTACCCATTGAATATCCCCCAGTCAACCAGGTGTCCTACCGTTCGGAATACGAAAAACCGTGTTTCATGATGAGGTGTCGATAGTGGGGAGGTTGTCCGGAGCGTGCACGAGGCTTGTGGTGGCGGCGACGGATGCGAGGCAGATGGGGGTAGAGTCGGCAGAGGGATCTCATATGTCGAGTTTGGGAGGGACAGCATGCGGAAGGAAAGGAGGGCTCGGAGGCGATGGATCTTTGTGAAGGGGCTTGTGGGTTATTGCAGGGAGTATGAGAGGACGCGGTATGGATGTGCTGCGTTTTGAGATCAGAAGGAGAGGAGAGGTGATTATGGGAGATGAACGCGATGAGGCTTCGAGAAGTATGTTACTAGTATTAGGGACCGTTCCTCGTTCCTTGGCTCTTCCAGGATCCTCATAGCTAATCAAGGACATGGTCGAGCATTGGTTCAGGGCTGCGCTTCGCAAGTTCACATGGCTTCAGGATAGTCTTAGGGTTATACTGTTTTCATTCCTTGGCCCTTCTCAACTTCTCGTGGAACGTAGACAGGTGGACGTCATTATGGTAGATGACACGATGAGAGTGAGGGGGATTTGTTGCCGGATTTCACTTCACGAGTTCGTATGGTTTCAAAGCTCAGGCTGGTCGGTTTTGGAAGGGGCCGTTCCGAGAGTGACCTTGAAGTGGTCTAGGCCGACGCCTCTTCAAAATTTTACTAATTTCATCTATAGTTTGGCATGGCTCAAGGCATAGCTTGGAACAGTCGTTCACCAATAAACCAATACATATTCATTTTACAGCTATCTACTATAATTCCTGTGAGGCTGTTCCTTAGACAGTATCCTTGGCCGGTTTCCTACCTTCCTTCCCTTAAACTTGTTGTATCAGGTTGACTGTATTGATTTGATAAAATACGTCAAAAACCTTGAAACCTTGAGACTGAATATACACTGTATATAGACCTTTCAGATTTCTTACTACCCTCAATGACTGGCATTGCTTAAGCAATCAAAACAAGATTGTAAAACTAGAGAACAAGACAGATATATCATGTTTCTAAGCAAACAAGCAATTAAACCTGAATTCCATTCGTCCCAGCAACCACCACTCTCAATCCCTCCTTGTCTAGAACCCGTAGCGGTTTATAGACTTCCGCGTCAACCTCTCGCCAATTAAACTTGAGAACAACCGACCGTATGCAGTCTCTGCCCATCGCAGACATTGTCACAGAAAGATCTGAACCAGGTCTAAACCACCGGGATTCGACCATCCTAACAAAAGCAGAGTCGTCGAATGTTCTGGTTCTGTAGTTGGGATCCAGATGAAGAGTGTGCAGTTTCGGAACTAAGGAGATCGAAGTGAGTTCATGCTGGATTAGACTCAACATGAGGTATGAAGTGATTGGACTGCGGGGAGTATTGTACACACCACTCATTATTTTGTCATCAATTTCAAGATGGAGTAGAGAAGGCATGACTCGAAGGACTGCGATAAGGTCTGAATCAGAGAGGGATACACTGCGGAGGGTGAGTGTGGAGATCACACAAGATGATCGGGATATGAATGAAATAAAATTCTCTGTTGACCAAGGATAAGGTTCAATCCGGTCGCTCTCTAACACAATCGCCCTCAAGGAAGGTAAGGCAAATGACAACAACACCATTTTCATGTATGACTTTGGATAAAATCCATCCCCTGCCTCGATAACAAGTGATGTTATGTTGGGCCAAGTGTAACATGCACCATACTCTGGATCATTCTCCCAACCCTGGAGTTCAAGAGATTTGATGGAAGGGCATCTGTGCAGCGCTTCCACCAATTTGGAGAAACTTTTTCGGAGATTTAGATGACGAAGTTGGTGGTACGGAGCTTCGGAAGGAAGTATATTGTTAGTGGCAAGGGTGCAAAGTCTCGGAGAATGTTCAAAGCAATCCAAGTCACCATGGGGAATATCCAACTCTGTAAGTAGAGGAAAATGCAACTCGGACCACAGTGACGGTATTGTGTGGTGTCTGAGCGATTCGTAACCATTAAGCCTGAAAGTTCTCCAGCGGTGAGCATGCTGTGCGAGGTAGATGAGCGAAGGAAACTCTGTTCCATCATCCACCGATATAGACAGTGCAACCCTCAATGGCCAATCACCCGATTTTTCCAAATATCGAGCGACAGTATCAGTGAAACCAATTAGGGCTTTCGCTTGGTCGGATGAGACGGCCTGTATCTCCACCTCTACGTTAGCCCACAAATTAGGTGATGACAACGCAAGTGTACGCCAACGGGAGCACACTGTGCTGATCACCATTGTAGGGAGGTAGGTGATAATAGGAGATGTGAGTTTGGTGGGAGGTCCCCAGTTTAGGAACCATGGGTAGCTCTGGAGGAAATTTTCTTCACACACGTACTGGAAGATATTCAACAAGATCTCGTTTGACAGCTTCCGTATCGGTGACAGGAGAGAGCGAAGCTTGGATTGCTGTTTCTCAAGTCGTTGTTTTTCGGCCTGAACAACGATGATTTGCTTCTGGAGGCGAGCCACCTCAGAATCATGATCCTCGATATCTTTATCCGCTAGGGCCAGCATTCGTTTGATCTCTTCTGCTCGCTCTGAGCTAACCACGAATGGACCAAATTCTAAACGAAGTTTGCGGTCAAGATCTTCTAGTTCCTCAGAGCTGAGGTTTATGCGTGTTTTCAAGGGCTGAGCACATGGTGAACCCAGTGAGGCCATCAAATTGAATAAGCGCGCAGAAAAGATTGGCGCCAAACGATATCTGCGCCGGTAACTTCCTTCCTTCCTTTGACATTCGAGTCAGTGACGCTCAGCTTGGACCCATTGAAAGTGTGCTGCGTGTATTTCACCAACTCCTGCCCACCATCTCAGATCTCAACGCTCGCTATGATTGTCGGCCCCTGCGGCCATAGGTAGACACGAGCTATGGCAAGTCTACGCAAGATTGTTTGAAGTACGTGAGGTACGTTAACAAAACACGCGTAAGGTTTTGGCGCTTATCACGACTGCGGTCTTTCTCTTACCCATCGATATCAACTTTGCAAAAAAGACGCTTAAATTTTTCGAGTAACAAGAGAAGGTCCGATACAGGAGTCATGGATAACAGCCCTTTCTATGCTTATATTACCAGCACGAGTCCTGTATGTCCTTCTTCTTCCATCTTTTCCACGCTGAAACCTTTTACAATTACTCAGACTCTTAGGCTCATGCCTAGCCGATCACTCATGGTGTTCTCAAACAGCAGTGTAGCTGACGAGTGGTGGCGCTTTGTTTCTGCTGCACCCACTTCAGGCTCCGGCTCCACCAACTTCTCCTCGTACCTTGCCTATCTCCTCGCCGACGAAGGTTTTACTATCACTCGTACTTCCGCACAATTATACATGTGTATATCCAAATACGGGGCAAACGATCTTATCTATAGTATCTTTCAGCTCACACCAATTTGCGATAAATTCGAGGGAAAATTCTTCGTGGGACAGACATCGTCGATTGTCCTTTCAACGACGTTGACGGAACACATCAGTGGAAATTGGTGAGAGTACCTTTAATTCCGACACTACCCCGTATTGAACTTTTATAGGTATTATATACGAGCAAAACACGACCATAACCTCTATTGGATGGATCATCTTTCACAAGATATAACGATAACAACTGCACCAGTACCCACTGCATTCAAAATCGTTGGAATTGATGTTCCAGAAGGAACAGTCCTTATAGGCTCGGACAAGATCAAACTTCTTCTGCGGGGGCAGCGGGGGCGGGGTGGTGAACGTTTCTTGTCAGACTATGTGGACCCTTATGATCAATGGAAACGGCTGGTCATCGCAGAAGAAGGAGAACCAGCGGTGTTTTTTGTTTTCTGCATTGGGGGATGGGAGTATCACCGGACTCGAGTATGATTGGATAAGCTATGAGCTGGTTAATGCTTGTGGACCACGATAGCAGCGTAGATAAGATTAGACAAGGAAGCGCCAAACAATACATAACTTGATTTGTTCCTTCATCTCTCCTACAGCAATTGTGTTGTATTCTCAGACCAAGCAGCCAAAAACAACGAAAACCTCGACAGAATACTATAAAAAAGGCACAACTCTTATTTTACCATCTCAATCCTATGATAATCCTACCAGTTCGTCGTCTTTAATTCTTAAGCTTAGACCGTGGCGTGTACATGTTCTGGTCTAACTGTGTTTTCTTCTACAGGCACTGAAAAAAAACAGCCAAATGGAACGAGATCAAGTATCTTCGAATACACTCGAAGCGTGTTAACCAACAACGTCCGTGATACGGCTTCATACCAGTCAAGCGGACTGGGTATTGTTATAACACACAGACGGGCATGCAAAAGCAGAAATAAACATGCAAGGGAGGATAGTGGCGCTGGATCTGGACGAACCTTTATCGAAACGGTCGCGAAAAGGTGCTTCGTGTAGCTCAGATGACCTTGGGAGTTCCAACGACGATGAAGCACTTATAATCTTTTGCTTTACCATGGAAACCAATACGCAAATACAAGGTAGGCTTTTTTTCTGCTTCCTTAATCCTGAATATTGAATCTCGCCTAACCCAGAGCTTCCAATGTATCCTAACGCCAGCCAACCATCTCTTTCCAACAAAGACCTTGTTCCTACGCCGACTCCTTCAATCTCTATGCCATGACTCGACCACTGTGCACCATGACCTATGCCAGATCTACTGGCCCACTGGTTCCTCGGAACCGTAATATGAAGAATTTACCGTTTCCTGCGATCACTCGAATACATCCACAACCTCACATCCAAACTGAAACTGAAACCCAATCCCGCATAACCTTCCACCCTCCGGCTGCACCATGCTCCACAACCGTCCTACCCTCTCGAATATTCCCTGTCACCCAGGTGTTCTACCGTGATAACGAAAAAGCATGTTTCGTGATGAGGTGTAACAATGATGTCTCGATGATGGGGAGTTGCCTGTAGCTTGTGTGAGGTTTTGGGTAGTGGCGACAGATGCGAGCAGAAGGATTTCGTCTGAGTCGAGATTTGCGAGGGGCGCAGGAAGTATACGGAGGTGATAGAGCATTTTGAAGGGTACATGGGCTTGCGGGTGGGTATTGCAGGGAGTATGAGAGGATGCGGTATGGACGTGTGTATGTTTGGCCTTGTGTTTTGGGTGGTGAGAGGGAGAGGAGGGGCAATAATGTGAGACGAAGGCAATGGGGCTTTGAGAAGTGAGTATCTGTTGCGGGACTTTACCTCGGAGGCTTCAAGCCTCAGTCTGTTTGGCTCGTTAGGGCCCGTTACTCGTTCCTAGACTCTTCCTGGCTCCTCATAGATCGAGGACAGCATCGAGCATGGTTTCGTGCACTTCACGAGTTCACATGGCTCCATCAGGATGACTTTGTGGTCAGACTTTTCTTTTCCCTTGGCTTATCCCAGCTTCTGGTGGAACGTCGACAGGTGGACGTTAATTATGGGAGATGAGACTTGAGGAGTATTTGTTGTAGGCTTTCACTTCGCAAGTTCGTATGGCTTCAAAGCTCAGGCTGGTCGGTTTCGGAACCGTCCCTTGTTCCTGGCTCTTCACGGCTCCTCAGCTTCTCATGGAACAAAACAGATGGATATAAGAAGAGACAAGTGCGCGGTTTCGGCTTCACTTGCAAGCTCGCAAGGCTTCGAAGTTCGGGATGACTTTCTGGTTAGACTGTTCGGTTTCGTATGGGACCGGTACCGTTCCTTGTTGCTTTCCAGCTTCTCGTGTGACGAGATAACAAGAGCAGACGGATGTAACAAGATGACTGCATAGCGTATCAAGCAGGGAGCATCGAGCTATCCGACGCCGAAGAACTCGAGTTCGAGGTACACCCCACGTGCAGTACCTCACTGGCGCAAAACACACTTTTTCCTTTATTTCGTCAGACATATCCGGCCATGCTATGGGGGTTACTATTGAATTTAGATCAGTCGTTGATGATGTCGACGAGCTTTAGAAGGGTATCTGGGATCGTTATTGCCACGTTCTTTGTGGAACAAGACCGGATGGACATAACACTACTAGGCATTGAGTACTTGAGTATCAGCCATATTCGCAGATATCCCGGAGATATTAGATCCATGATCATGTCGGCGCTGAGCTGTAAAACTAGGGTTAAGATTGAAGCTTTGAAGAGTATGAGTGAGTATGTAAGATAATGCATAATTTTTTTCGTTAATCCAATCACCTGCTTCACCAAGAACAGTACAAAATGATGATGTGCCTCTATAGTTATAGTTGTATCTGCGTAGATATTTGATTGAGAATGTCAAATATCTTTGCGTCGAATAAGATATTCGAGTAGATCATATGCGCATAGAATTTCGGCGCTTATTCAGAAAAACTTCTTCCCAGATGACTCCACCTCGCCCAGGATATACTAACCCACCTGTTAACCTCAGTTCTGAGGAGCTCTCCGCGTTGGAAAACAATCTCCGCTTCGAATTTGGACCATCCGTGATTACCTCAGAACGAGCAAAGGAGCTCAGGACAATGTTGACTCTGGTGGACAAAGATATCGAAGGTCTTAGTCCTGAATTAACTCTGCTCGAGACACAGACAGCCAAGCTGGTCTTGTTGCTCTCACCGATGCGGAAGCTGCCAAACGAAACTTTATTGCACATTTTGCAGGATGTATGCGACGAAAATCTTCTCCAATGCTATCCGTGGCGAATGAACGAAAATCCTCCCACTATGACATCTCCCATCATCACCTACCTTCCTACCACGGTAATCAGTTCTGTATGTTCTCGTTGGCGTAACCTTGCCCTGTCGTCACCTAGTTTGTGGACAAATCTCGTAGTGAAGACCTACACTACGTCCTCAGTTGAAGGAGAGACCTTTGTTGGTTTCACTGATACAGTTACTCGATATCTCAAAAGATCGGGTAACTCACCATTAAGCCTTAAACTGACTATAGAAGGCCCAACTGAATTTGAGGAGATTCCTTGCCTAGTCAAACTTACACAGCATGCTTGTCGTTGGAAAACGCTCAAGTTGTCGAACTCCGACCATTTACTAACGGAGTACCGCATCCTCTCTGGAATATGTTTTCCCATGTTGAATATCGTCGAGGGTGCTACCTCAGAGGATTTGGATCTTTTCGGGGATTGCCCGAGCCTCTGTGCACTTACCACCTCTGGCCAGTCTCTGCCAACATACAAGAACTTCCACAATCTAGAGCGTCTTAGATGCACGACCCAGCCACTGTCGTGTTTGACTTCCGCTCTTCCCAGCTGCCCTTCTCTAAAGTCTCTCGAGTTGGGTATTATCCATGATGACCTTGTTCTAAAAGATACACAGCTACAGAGGACATGGCATAACATCACATCATTTGCTCTTTTAAATTGCGACACATCAGATGAGATGTTTTCCTACTTCAACTTTCCTTCCTTAAAGAAAATTGTGGTATATGGCTGGCCAGGTTGTGACTGGCCAGCCAATACTTTTACTTCATTCATCTCCAGATCGTCTTGCATGATCACATTTGTGCTCTGGGGCCTAAGTCTGTCTGATTTGGACCTCATTGCAGCCCTTCAAGTCATGCCCGCCCTACTTCACCTCAAAGTCAACGATATGGTGGATCAGTACCAGAATCCTGTTACTTTGCATCTCATCTCCAGCCTAACTCTCCACAAATCCACTCCCGTCTCCCTAGTTCCAAAATTGCACAGTCTTCATTTGAGATTCATGTATGCTGATCCATTCGACGATGTTGCTTTCGTTAGCATGATTGAATCACGCTGGTTCAAACCTGGTTCAGATCTATATGCGGAGATGTTAGCAAGGGGGAGAAGTTGTATCCGATCTGTTGTTCTCGAGTTTGTTTGGCGAGAAGTTGATATGGACATCTACAAACCGCTACGGATTTTGGATGCGGAGGGATTGAGAGTAGTGGTTTCTGGAATGAATGGAGTACAGGTAGTATAACAATAATGTTCGATGTGCTTTTGGATCTGTGATATCATGTTTGTATAAATCTTGGTATTCCAGTTTTCTTGAAATTCTGCTACAGTGTGTTGTATATTGCCAATGTGGCAACTCCGGAGATTAGGTAGCCGGATCGGTATGTTCATATGTCCGTATCCTTACTCATCGTATTAGCAATATTATACAGTATGTACAGTATATAAGGCTCTCTCCAAAGCCAGTATCTATAGTAGTTATCCAGTTCTCTTCTATCTCTCAAGCCTCACGGCTTATTCAGTTCCCTGCGCCGAGTATTTACAACACAGTGCTCCTGTATTATTTAGTTATGTCTAAAGTAGACTAGGCTTTTTCCCCCAATTTGTCCAAGGGCGCTTAGCCCACTGCAGTTACGGCGCTTATTTCAAATGTAAGTTTCTTTCCCAACCGCGTCGTCTTTGGACTATGACACCGTCATTTTCCCACTGCATTTTTCTCTACAGGCATGTCGAAAACTAGCTCAACACTAGTAGTCGACGAAAGAATTGCCACGGAACAAGATGCTACAGGCACGAGAGCGACCGCCAAACGAAAACATACAGCATTTGTATAAATGTTCACATATCAAACATTCTCGAAATCTCTTGGGGCGTGTTATCAAAGTACCCAGCACAAACTCTCCGAAAAACGTGCTCGGAAGATAGAAGAAGAAGAGCATGGAACATGAATAGTAGGGTTGAATCCGGACAGAGGGTGCGGAAAGCTGCTTATGACTCTGATCACTTTGTGAGTTTATCTTGGTCGTTTCTATCCCTGATACCTATACCGATTGTCCACTAGCACGCCTATAGTCCGGCGACGGTGAAACATTTAACGTTTATATCCTACGTTATACCGAATAAATAACAGCAACACAAAGGTGTGTTTTCCTTCCTTATTCCTGAATGCCACTTCCTTGATTCAGTCCTAACGTATCGTATTCTTCAGTCATCCACTCAACCAATTCCCAGTAAACCCCGCTCGATCATCTCTGTCAACAAAGATCTTGCTCCTACGCCGGCCCCTTCAATCTCTATGCTGAGCAAGATCCACCGCCACGCTGGTTGTGAGGAACCCCAATACGAAGCTCTTTCTCGATCGCTCGAAATGTCCTCGGATACCGATACATCCATATCCACATTCACTCCCACACGCACATCCACATCCTCTAACACATCACTATTGCAGCTGCCATCCCAACCTCTCCCCAAACCGGAACCGAAATACTGACAGTGGACACTATAACTCTCCCGCAACCCCCCCTACCCCTCGAGCTTACCTGCATCTCCCACGTAAACCACGTAAACCAGGTGCTCTACCGCGATACTGAAAAGACGCGTTGGAGGTAGATGGGGATGCAGCGGGTGGAGAGGTCATGGAGCTTCTTGAGGGGTACATGGATTGCAAGTTGGGGTATCGCAGAGAGTAGATGTTGCGTTTGCATTTTGGGCGGTGAGAAGGCGATGTTGACGTGAGGTTAGGAGGCCCTGAGGGGTATTTGTTGCGGGGCTTCGATACCCTCAAGCTGTTTGGTTTCGGATGGGACCGTTCCTCGTTTGTTAGCTCTTCTTACCTTCTCGTGGAACGGTTACGAGGAACGGATGGACGCAGCGGGAGGACAGTATCGAGTAGGGAGTGTTGAGCATATCGACGCTGGAAGGATTTCCATTTCAAAGTATTCCGGATGGGGACTTGCCTCTCTGGCACGGCTTTCTTTTTTCATTGGCGGTCGTTATCCCGCCACGCTATGGGGTGTGTTATTGACCTCATCTCCGTGTCTTGCTCTAACTTCTATCTATAGCCCTCTTCCCGTTTGCGTTCATCACTTACGTCTCTGTCCCGTAGATCATCCCTATTACGGTGCAATACACTGTACCTTTAGAGCGATATTCTCTCTCTTTTTGCGAGGTTAATGTATCTCTTTAGGGACGGTGATAAGTATCGCAACTCTTGTGGCTCTTTTACCCTCCCTATCTGTGTACATGTTATTTAGTTGTTTTAGCTTGATCTTTCAAAGGACAGAGCCTAGAGTACGAAACTGAGTCAAAGTTTGCAGTACAATCATCTTCGTAGTAGTTCCCATATCAGCGCTCTAACTTCAAACTGATGGAGATGCCTATTCCTGTGTTACTGCCCCCTTTCACTACACTGACGCAGCGTTTACAATAGTAAATTTGATGAATCTATGACCACAGGTACCATCTATGTGAGAGCAATACTTGATGATGGTTGCAGAGGCCTTCCCGGCTAGAGCACTGTACTTATATCCATGACTAAGTCTATGAGCTACTTTTTCGCCGCCAATGTCAGACTCTTCTAGTGATCATGTCATTAATCTTCAATTCGACTGGTACGTTGGACATCCAAGAATCCTCATGCCATATTCATAATTGATATCATAGGCTGTTGAACAACTACACGGCGTTATCTGCGTTTGGTGAGATCATCTTCTGGCCCAAGAGTAAGTATATTGGCTCATGCTCTGGAGTTTTATGGTTCTATGACTTCTTCCTCACACTCGCTACTGAAGTTTGGTCAATATGGTCAAGGCAATTGACTGGCAGTTCTATGGTATTTATTCTGAGTCGCTACAGCTTTTTTGTTATGCAGCTAGTAGTCTTCCTCCCGGGAAATATGACAGTTCTAAGGTTTATTTACCCTTTGTATAAGCATGCTTGCAGGCCTCCTTGACTCAAGATATTGTGCTCAGCTGTAGGGGTCTTGATTTTACGGTGCTGCTCTTGGCCTGTCTTGCTAGTGCAGCAATGAAGCGTATGTCATTTGTATAAAGTTCCAATGGTATACGACTGAGAACTTTTCGTTCTAGTACTTTCCATCTTAAGGGTCTACGCTCTCTTTGGTCAGAAGCGGTCTTTAATCATTCTGCTCTGTCCGTTTATTGTCGCGGATATTGTTGTTGCTATCCTGGTATGCTCTTCATGTATTAAGATCTAAAGTATTCAGTTGAAAGTCTGCTGGTCTACTATGTAGACGTGGTTTTTGGGTACAATAATCACCAGCCTAGGAACATATGTTCAGCCATTCTCGCCATGTTTCGACACTGGCGGCGGGAACCTTGGAGCTGTGTCAGTCTGCCCACCATTATTTCCCGTCTAATCATTGTATTGACTGCTCTATGCCAGGTGTGAGTCTTTGAGCTCTTTTTCCAAGTCAGTCCGCATTGATGAGTCAACACAGTAAGCTCGGTTTCTCCTCTCCTCCAATTGGTTTTCGATAGCATTATCTTTATCTTGATGTTGACCCGAACGTTTTCGTCACATTATCCAATCCCGAAAACTTGGTATCCATAGTATCGTTGAGGTCATTCTGCGTGATGGTTAGTGAAAACTCTCCATGGCTAGGGTGACTGTTAACGTGCAGTTTATAGGTACTTTATACTTCTTGTGAGTTATTTCTTCAAGTTTCCATTGCAGCGGTCAGCCTCCAATGTGATCTTGCCTACCCCTAGCACCATCTTCATAGTCACCAGCATTCAAGCTTCAATCATATTGGTAAGTCATGTCTGACTTTGCCTGCTGTTTGTTCCAACCAACCCCAAACCCAATCTAGTGCTCTCTCTTTTCAGGCGGCACAGTAGGTTATTCTCCCCTCTAGTCTTGAGGGATGACTCTTTGATTGTGTCACACAACCTAGCTGTCAGACGCAGTAGCGCAAGTTACGACCATTGTCTCCTCGTTTCTTGCTAGTGTTGTGCCGGCTGGGGCCCGGCTCAGAAGCCCCGGCTACGGCTCAAAAGCCCCAGCTATGGCTTGTCAAAAATCTGAGCTGGGCCCTAGCCCCCACGAAGGCCGGCCAGGCTCAGGCCGGGGCCCAAGTGCTAAAGAGACATGTCTTGAGGCGCTAAGCTCCCTGTCCTCGGTGGACTCTACACCATGATACTTTTGGCTTTCTGGTTGCTTTCTGAGTGTGTGCAGGTTATACACCTGTTTTTTGAGATGATTTGGATCTGTAAGGCCAATGCAATACATTCATCAGATAGGTGGAACAAATTGTTTGACACTAATGGAGCCTTTTTTCAGCCTGGTTAATATCTCTGGAAACCATGAGTGTAAAATTGGGCATAAGTGATGATACATGTAGTGTAATTTTTGGCGTGCTGCTCTATGCTTCATTAAGTGCTGAGCTCCGGCTCAGGCCCCGGCCCAGGGCTTTGAGAATTCTGAGCTGGGCCTTGAGCCCCCCTGAGCCCTATGACGGCTGGGGCCAGGCTAGGCTCAAAGACGGCCGGCTTTGGGGGCTCAACGGCCCTGAGCCGTAGCCGGCACATCACTATTTCTTGCTGTGTGCGTGCTTCTTTGATCTTCTTCCTCGGCCCAGATTATTATCATTATTCTGATAGTAATATCAAGGCTACCAAATCTTCTCATCAATCGTTTCGTCCTCAATCTCCGTGCCTACTCCGACTGCACCGTCCAGTATCCTGGTAGAGGCCCGGGCCCCTCCGGGATATCTGTCCCCACACTTAGCGCACCCAACTTTGCTGAGAACCAATTCATTGGTAATATGGGAGCTTCATTAGATCCTGATCAGTGGGACGGAGTAGATGAGCTTGAAAGTAGAGGTCAACATGTGGATAGTGCCCTGGGATAATGGAGGGGAGATTCCGGGTAGGGCGGCCGCTGATTATGCTAGTGCCCGTCGTGAGTTCAGCCATATCTGATTATGGTTTCTGAGTTGACGGCTGCCGATGCTACAGATATATGAATATAAGGAGGGCAGCACAGTTAGTCTTTTGCCTATGTGGAAGGAATGATATTCTAGTAAGGTTATCTTCCCAAAAAGGCTGTTAGGAACAGGTTGGGAATAGAAATATTAAACTACATAGGCCTATATAAACTCCATGTCAAATTAAGTTGATGTACAGAGAGAGTTATGGGGAATGTTCGGCGGATTACCACGAAAGTTGGAACAAAAGGTGACTAGATACTTAGTCTTTCTTGCTTGAAACTAGACGATTACCGATTCAATGGGCGCATGAGTAATGGGGGAAAAGGTGGTGGCATACTAGCAACCAGTTTGAAGACACCCCCATTGGCTTGGGGGAAGTTGATTTTTTTCAGGTACATGACATGATAAAGGGGGGGGGAACAATATAGAAGTATAGTAAGTAACACAAAAAAGGCATTTGGCGACATGTAGATATTAGCATCAGGCCATGTTCTCCTCAGATCCCATATCCCAAAGTGGTCCACTTGATCTAAATAAAGATCGGAGGTCAGTTACACCACAACGTGGCACCACCACTGCCACAAATTGCAGTGGAATAAATTTAGTTTTTGTTGTAAATCAATGGGTCACCGGTCAACGTTCATAGTGACAAACTACTTGCAGACTACACTACTAGCTCAAGAGCGACCTATAAGTACTTGCGAGTGTGGGCCACCGCGCCAAGCGCGTGGCAGGTACGAGTCCAGTTGAACACATTGGCAGGGGAAAGAGGCTGATTGGAGATCTCCATGCACAAGGTAATCGCCAAAACATGGGAAGGGAGCTGGTTTCTGACAAAGGTGAGGAGTCGGGACACAAAGAGAGCGCAAGTGGGTTCAAACGAGAACGCCACAGATTGAACATTCGGGGCGTGCTGGAGAATTTCACCAATGTGATTACTGGTGGTAGTGGAGCCAAGCGGGAAGGCTCGGGTAAATGAGAAAGAAAACTCGACATAAGTCAAAGTGTTTGCACAATTCCCTGTGATAAGAGAGTGAGAACAAACAGCGCAATGGAAGCTGGCAACTGCTCTGGTTGAAAAGATATTGACCCACTGGACAGTGGAATATAAGCGGAGCAACACAGCAGTGAATGTCTGGCAAACTGTAAGCATGGAAAGGAGCTCTTTTTGTTTGGAAAGATGCTGAAGTTTGAGGGCACTGCTATCATTCAATGGAACACAAGTGATGTCAAATGAAGGATCAATGTAGAAAGTGACATATATTCGCAAAATTTTGGTGGTGAGCTTGGTAGGCACTATGAAAGAAAAATCAGTGCAAGGAATGCAAGAGATACCCAAATACACTCACAAGAAGTAAAGGAAGGCATTTTTCCCGAGGTTAGAAAGGGCAGTAAACATTGAAGTTGTTGATGGAACCATTAAATACACCAAAAGAGGCAGCGCATGCACTTCAACCGCCGCCAACAAAAAGTAAAAACCCGAGGAAGTAAAGTGTGGGGGTACAAAACAGGAAGTAATGAGATATATATAAATGCTGTGTGGCAAAAAAAGAATCCACTGCACTGAGAATTTGCGTGTGCATGTAAGAGACAGAACTGCAACGGTGTTTAATGCAGGAAAGAACGTCAAGAGGATGGCTCGGTATCAGTCAGATGCATCAATGTGCTGGGTAAATGTGGTCGCACTGCCACGCAGTAAGTGGTAGAACGCGAATAAAGAGAGTAAGTGGCGTGCAACAAGGAAATAACAGGCAAGTGGGAGCTTCAAAAAGTGCAGTGAGAAGTGTTGTTGTTGAGCGCTCAAGGGTAAATTCACAAAATCACATGACAGGCGCTTTGACATCCCAAATAAGGCGAAACGATTCTGCTTAGCTTAATTTGGACGCCATCAAAACCAATCGGGACGAAATTCCCACGCGAAACCGGCCATAAGGACGAGCCTTCATTACATTCAGGACTCGTAACATCAGCAATTCTACACGATCGTGATCGGGTATGATAGTAGTCTAGGCCAACGCCTCTTCAAGATTTTACTAGTAATTTATCTACAGTTTAGCATGGCTAGCCACCTTGGAACAGTCGGTCATTGGTTGTTCACTAATGAACCAATCCTTAACGCTGCTGCCCAGCAATCCCCGACTACAAGACAAATGTACTTGGGGTCACATCTTGCCCCTTCATCTTTTGTTCATCTTATAGTATTTCCTGTTACTGTACCATTTCAATCAGCTCGTACTCACATGATGTAAATACCCAAAAAATTAAATCCAAAAAAATCTCAAAATTCAAAAGAAAAATAATGGCGGGGTTTCGGAAACGGGTGTGACCTGTGATGTAACTGTACGTATTAATCATTACTTATCCGGTTACTGATACTTTGTATGTACCGGACCACCTCAGTAATATTTACTACAGTACACAGTATATAAGGCCTTCTCTGAGGCCAGTATCTATAGTTATCCAGTTATCTTCTATCTCTCAAGCCTCATGGCTTATTCAGTTCCCTGCGCCGAGTATTTACAACATGCTTACTCTTATTTCTGCTCCTGACTATGCTTAACTGATCATTAACTTTCACTAGCGCTTGATTGACTTCGTTTGAGCAATGTTTGAGTGCAGATAAATGATATGATCCAACAGACGATAAAGTCACGTTCGTGTCGTGTGCACAGGGAGTGAACAATTTCCAGTACTTCTCACAATTCCAAAGAGAAACTTGGCCCCTGGTATGGATTGCTAACCAGCTGTGGGCACTATTCAAGAAAAATCACTGTGTGATTAGTTGAAAAAGCAGCCACGTTGAGGAGGTGACGCTGGGATTTATTGAGCAAGGTGCAAAGAAACAAGAGTACAGGAGTAGATAGAAAATAGGAATAGTGTAACGCCTACGGCACGTTCATTGCCGTTAGCGCCGATATTACATAATTAGTCTACTCTTATCCTCATACCACATACTCGTTTCGGTCTATTTCTCTAATAGAACGAGATCTTGCTCATGGTCTGAGGCATTAAGAGTCAGGGCTCTTACAAATAGGAAGCAGGAAATGGTTGAAAAACTATGTGTGGGACTCCCAGACACAAAAAGAGCTGCTACTATAATTACTGGCATAGCAATAATCAAGAAACTGTAAGGAATATTGTCAAACGGATGATATGCATGATATGAGAACATACCTGGCAGAGTTAGGATAGAGAGAACTCAGTTTGTCACTCCACCTGTGGATAAATATGCTACAACTTCAAATGTCCAAGTGAGAGGCCCAGAGGATGGGTCCAGGCTGGTGACAATAAGCCTGGAGAGTCCTGGAGAACACCCAGAGAATTGTCTGGACAAATCTGGGGAAGAACTCACCAGAAGAACATCCTCTGATAGAGGGAGTATAGTGCCGTCGTTGAAGGAACACAGTGTTGTAAATACTCGGCGCAGGGACTGAATAAGCCGTGAGGCTTGATAGACAGAAGAGACTGAGCTCAGGACACAGATATAATAATTATCTACTTGCTATTAGTAAGTATTAGCTTGTATGATTTTTTATTGTTATAACAAGACAGGTTTATAATTATCATATTGTAATCATTAATCCCGCAGGCACGCTAAAGCCTTGTTTACACTATCAAAATATTCCCAACCCTAACCTCTAACTTTCGCGGCGCAGCGAGCCGCCTGCGGCGGCACCTAACCCCTAACCCTAGCCCTAACCTAACCCTAACCCTAACTTAACCTAACCTAATAAAAAAGAATAACAAAATGTTACCAGTAAGGATTGAACTACCAACCCGCTGATCACACCGTCGTAATCCCGTTGACACCCGTTGACAGCAGCAGAACCACTCTGCCATACGCACATGAGAATCCCTGATGCGCAGTTAATTATGTGGCACCTGTCATTATGTACACTTGATAATAACCAGTAACGCCAGTACACGGCAGTGCCCGCTACCTCCCCAAGCAAGCACCTGAAAACATCCCACAATGGCAAACCCTCACAACAATCTCTGACTTTAAAACAGATACAACATGCGAGACATACGCCATGGATGATCTTTCAAATCTTGTAATATCTTGAGAACCGGCAAGATCTGAGGTCAAAGGTTAAAATCTGGACCACAACAAAAGAGGAAACACACCTCTAGTGGAGGATTCAGACCCAAAAATTCTGCACACTTCCATTGTTCAAAGTGAGTGATCCCATACCCGGACCGTATTTCAGATCACTGAGCTATCCCCATGAGATTGTCACAGCACGTATGCAGAGAAGAAACCCACTGATCAAAATCTAAGAGCTGCAGTTCAGCGATACCAATCAGTGCACAATCCCAAACAAATGAAATAATTGGCGCAGGTATTATATAACAAATCTTGCCATACGTACAAATATGGAATAAGCGACAAAACTCTACAAATCAAGTACAAGTAAGAGAGGGTGTTGGACATGCTTGCAGCAATTGCATGTCCAACCGTTGCAGCTCTAACGGAGGTCATGCTTGCAGCTCGTACATGACCTCCTAGTAAACGCTCGCTGAAAGGTACATCTGAAAAGTAGATGTTAGCTTGCACTTTAGTGTAAATTGGGTTAACATACAGTTATTGATAGGAGCAGGCATGGGCAAGGGAGGTTGCACTCCTGGCTGACCATCTGCAAAAGAATCAGTAATCTCAAATATTAAGGTATACGTACAGGACAAACCTAACCCACTGAAAAATGGAAGAATAGAAGGGATGAGACACTACTTTGACCTATACTGACCGTTCAAAATCCCCCGTTCAGCAGAGGGTGCAAATTTACTCCAATATACTTACCGGCAAATGAATGTCGCTCAGGTAAAGTGGGGGGAAGAGCTTAAACCTGTGGAAGATTGTAATGGGGCAGCAACATGACCAGTTTTCCAGAAGACGGAGAGGAGGTCTGCAGGTCGGTACTGAAGACATCGTCGATACCCGGCAGACATTGGGATAAATGGAACTTGAATGGAAGAGAGAGCGCTCGGTTTTTTGGGAAAAAGTCACTGTGTCTGAGAAGACACTAGCCTGCGAGGTTGGGACACTTAAGCGAGATACAAACAATGGGGAGACAGAAGAGAAATAGACATCCGAATGTAAGCCTGCTACGCGCTTACAGCTCCGACGCCTACGATCACCTCATGTTCTTGTCATGACTATATGCTATTTTGTACTATTTGCTCTCGTACCTATAAATACGTACGTGATCTTCTAGTAGCCTATCTGTCTCTTCTCCGCTTACTTCCACCTTCTCTCATCTCATCGCCTCACTAATACACTCCGTGCATATTACTTCTGTGTGATAGTGAGTCTTTCTTTCTTCTAGTGTTGCTTGTCATCGCTCTCGATGACAAGCTTCCACCAAATTGTAAACGACGCTCAGAAGGTGTCCTTGAACAGAAACCTGTAACATGTTAGGTTATTAGTGAAAGGGGTTAGTGTGGGAGTAGTGGGTTAAAGAAAGGTGAAAACAACCTGCACTTGCAAACCTGCGAGCTGATAACCATTGATTTACTCAGTACCGTCAATTTAATAGATCATAATTTGACAGGTCACGTGAGTAAAACAGGAACGAGCCCGATCAAAAGCTCAAGCACCACAAGACCCTCTACCCTAAAGAGGTAGCGGGAATAGCAAGAAATAATTGTAAAATCTCTAGACTTGTTATAACAAGTTAATAATTATTAAAAGCGTGTTGGATAATGAGAGACTAGATTGAGCACTATAGATACTGGCCTCAGAGAAGGCCTTATATACTGTGTACTGTAGTAAATATCACTAAGGTGGTCCGGTACATACAAAGTATCAGTAACCGGATAAGTAATGATTAATAAGTACAGTCAGAGTCGTATCATATCCGATCGGTGAAATACAACACACAGAATGGCTCAAGCGCTCCTCCCTCAACCTTGCCTCAACTACATCAATAAATTGTGCCACACGGAAATTTCAGCAGATACAGCATGTAGCAAGCCACCTCCAACAAGGCTGCTCCCAATCATGCTACTGCCCCAGCTTAGTATTGGACTCCTTTGCTCTTGAAATGTTTTATGCTTGCATTCTTCACTCTCATGTATCAGTTATATCCCAATGTGCATCAGACTTCTTGATGTATCATCACCCTTAGTTTTGCTCTCGAGATGCACTCCACTGAGACATTTATGAGTTGCATCCCATTGTGTGCCAGACTTATTGTTGTACTCATTGCTTGCTGTTGCGCAACTGTTGCGTCATTTTAAACTTGGTGGTTAATATAGCTAGTGTCCTAGGTAATCAAATGCATATATGTAAGACTGCAAAGCAACCAAACACCTAGCGCTGAGGTAATTAAAGTACTTCCAATAGAGGATAATTTGTCTGAAGGCACTGGTACAACCGGGCAACTACCTGCCACAATAAGTGGGATAAGATACTGCTAAGCCGAGAAACAGTTGTAATCATACAGTAGTAGAGAGTTATGAATCACTCTAAGGCTAAGTATAATCATTTACTTAAACATGTAGAATTTGACAGGATAATGGAGTGCAATGCTGCTCATTAGTAGAGTTGATGTACATACACTGATTGTTTAAGAAATGGCATTGATTCCCTAGAAATAGCAGGAATACTCGGGAGAGTCGGAACTTGGTCGGAACGACGGAAGTAGAGTAAGCGCGCAAGCGCTTACTCGGCACAGCTCAACTTGAAAACCTATTAGTATTGGTTGGGTTTATCATAAATGGAGAGCTCGTTCCGGATATATCCCAGAAAGGGATATTCCTTTCAATTACATATGCCGAGCAGTTTGTTTCAAGATTGTTCAGAAGAGTGAATTATAGATATTGTGAAAGCAAGCTCAACAGAGGGGAAGTACAAGGAACGAGAAGAATTGCCATGCCTTGGTGATGCCGGTAGGTCATGTGCGCCCGCATAGCCTAATTGGGCATGAGCCTCCCGGCAGTGATCCGAAACATTCATGGTTATGATGGAGATCATCGAAAAACAGACCAGCCGGCATAGCGGCTTGACATGAAACAACTGGCACGGCGGCTGAAGATCAGGTGGGAAAGAACTACCCGATCTGGCGGTTTTTGAAGAATCCAACACTCAATTGGCACCTACAAGACCCTCCCTTCCCTTCGGTCAGAGTCGGGGATATATATTCATCTTACAGCTATCTACTATTATTTTTGTGAGGCTGTTCCTTAGACAGGTACCCTTGGCTGGTTTCTTTCCTTTCTTCCTTTGAACTTTCTTGGTAGTCGTATAAAGTTGACTGTATTGATATGATAAAATACTTCCAAAACCTTGAGACCAATATACGCTGTATATAAACCTTTCAGATTTCTTATTACCCTCAATGGATTACAAAACACGAAGAGAACAAGACAGACATCAACGTATTTCTAAGCGAACAAGTAAATTAAACCTGAATTCCATTCGTCCCAGCAACTACCACTCTCAATCCCTCCTTGTCTAGAGCCCGTAGTGGTTTATAGACTTCCGCGTCAACCTCTCGCCAATCAAACTTGAGAACGACCGACCGTATGCAGTCTCTACCCATAGCAGACATCGTCGCAGAAAGATCAGACCCAGGTCTGGCCCATCGTGATTTGACCATGCTAACGAAGGCGGAATCATCGAATGTTCCAGTATTGTGGTGGCAATCTAGGTGAAGAGTGTGCAGTTTTGGAACTAAGGAGATCGAGGTGGATTCATGCTGGATTAGACTCGAGATGAGGTGCAAAGTGATTGGACCGTGATGACTCTGTGGATTAGACGACGTGTAGTCATTAATTTTGAGATGGAGTAGAGAAGGCATGACTCGAAGGACTGCGATATGGTCTGAATCAGAGATGGATACACTGCAAAGGGTGAATGTGGAGATCATACAAGATGATCGGGATATGAATGAAATAAAAGTCTCTGTTGACCAAGGATAAGGTTCAGTCCGATGGCTCTCTAACACAATCTCCCTCAAGGAAGGTAAGGCAAACGTCAACAACACTATTTCCATGTATGACTTTGGATAAAACACGTCGCCTGCCTTGATAACAAGTGATGTTATGTTGGGCCAAGTGTAACATGCACCATACTTTGGATCATTTTCCCAACCCAGGAGTTCAAGAGATTCGACGGAAGGGCATCTTTGTAGAACTTTCACCAATTTGGAGCAACCATACTGGAGATTTAGATGACGAAGTTGGTGGTATGGAGCTTTGGAAGGAGATATCTTGTTATGGGCAAGTGCACAAAGTCTCGGAGCAGGTTCGAAGCAATCCAAGTCATAATGCTCAAAAGGAGAAAGATTCAACTCTGTAAGTGAAGAAAAATGCAACCCGGACAGCATTGCGGGGTATCTGAGCGATGAGTGACAGCGAAGCTTGAATGTTCTCCAGCGGTGAGCGTGCTGTGTGAGGTAGATGAGCGAAGGAAACTCTATTCCGCGTTCCAGTATACCCGGCAGATACATCGTAGCCCGTGTACCCGATATAGACAGTGTAATCTGCAATGGCCAATCACCCGATTTTTCTAAATATTGAGCGACAGTATCGGTGAAACCAGCTAGGGCTTTCACTTGGTCAGATGAGACAGCCTGTATCTCCACCTTTACGTTAGCCCACAAACTAGGCAACAACAATGTAAGCGTATGCCAACGTGAGCATACTGAGCTGATGCATTGTAGGAGGTAAGTTATCGCGGGAGATGTGAGTTTGGTGGGAGGCTCCATTCTGGAACGATGGTAGCTCTGGAGGAGATTTCTTCACACACGTACTGGAAGATATGCAGCAGGAGTTCATTTGACAGCTTCCGCATCGGAGATAGCAAAGAACGTAGCTGATCCCGCTGACTCTCGAGCCGTTGTTTTTTGGCCTGAACAAGCATGAGTTGCTTCTGGAGGCAAGCCACCTCAGAGTCATGATCCTCAATATCTTTATCCGCCAGTGCCAGCATCCGTTTGAGCTCTTCTGCCCGCTCTCGGCTCACCACAAATGGTCCAAATTCCAAGCAAAGTTCGTTAATTATATTAGCTTGTTCGCAGAGCTTAGGTTTATGCGTATTTTCAAGGGCGGAGCGCATGGTGAGGCCATAAGATTGAATAAGTGCCAGTCAAAAATTAGCGCCAAACTATCTCTTCCTAACAACTACTGCCCAGCCTAATCCAACAAAAACACTAAGAAAGATTGAAAGAATACCGAAAAAAAACATTACAGTTGGCGATGCTAAGCTCGGACCTGTCGAAAAGGTGTCGCAATGTGCGTACATAATAATCAACAATTTTTGTTTTTTATCTCAATGCTCACTATAATCCTACCACAGTTTGTTGTCTTTAGATTGATATTGTGGTTTTTGTTTTGGTCTAACTATGTCTTCTTTTCCTCTATCGGCCTGGAGAGGACAAAATGATATCAAGCTACCTAAATCGACGATACCCAGCTCTGACTGTGAACTGCGATGCACCTTCTTACTATTCGAGTGGATTTGGTATTGCTATACCAATGGAAAAGCTCGCGAAAAGCGGAGATAAAAGTGCGAGAGAGATATCGGAGGAAAAAGGAACATTAGTGGACATGATGCACATAGACCTTGGTCGCGGAAAGCTACCGATACCTCGCGCACGAGTTACAACGATGATGTTTACAAGACGAACGAACACATAAACCCAAAGTATGTCTTCCTTAAGTAATTCCGAATGTCATTTTAGCCAGAGTTACTGTAACTAACGCCATTCTAGTTATCCACGGTCACTTGAACAATACCTAGCAAACGTCGTTCAACCATCCCGTTCAAGAAGGACCATGCTCCAGATCTACTGTCCCTCAGGTTATTCGGAACCTCCATACATAGCCGCCAGTCGCTCGAAACATTTCGCGACACCCCATCCCAGATCCAAACCCACATCCTCTGATATATTCGCATCCGCTCCCCAAACCAGACCAAAACCCAACCCAAAAACTTACCGCCATTATCTTCCTCCACGACATTACGACCCCACGACACACTGTCCCTATCCCCTGGAATTGGACCGTGTATCTACCGTAAACCAAGTGTTCTACTGCGATGCTGAAAGGCGTGTTTCAAGGTATAACAAGGGTGTGTCGATTGTGGGGAAATTGTCTGGGTTTCGTGTCAGGTTAAGGGAAGGGGGAGTCGATGAGAGGGTTTCATATGAGTCGGATTTGGGAGGGGCGCCGGAAGGATAGGGAAGTGATGAAGCTTTTTAAGGGGTACATTGGCTGTCGGGTGGCAATTGCAGAGAGCACAGAAGGACGGGACGTTGAATTTGTGTTTCGGGCGGTGAGACGAGGCCTTAAGGGCGTCACTCCACCAGTTCATGTTGACGAGGTTGTCAGGTTTCTGAAGGGATCGTTCTTTGTTCCTTTGTTCTTCCCAGTTTCTCAAGGAACGGGATGACACAAGTCGAATTTGGAGGACGGGAGGGATGTTGAGGAATGTTGAGACCTTGAGAGATCGCTGTTGAGTTCGCTCAGTGAGTTCGCATGGCTTCTAAGTCCAAAGTCAGACTGTTAATTTTCGATTGTCCTTGGTTCTTCTCAGCCCCTCATAGAACGAGGATTGATGGACTGCATGTGCATATTGACGCTGGAAGGATTTTGATACCTTGTTAGAGGTACACCAGGTTCACCGGCTTAGAATACATCAACGTCGTGCCACGGGGAGTGTTACTAGTACTAATACCTGAGTCTGTCGTTGATGTCAACAAAATCCAGCGAGCCGATTGGACTGGGATCAAGGGACTTGAGGTTGTTGCTGCCCAAATGTCACCGTTTCCTCACAGGAATAGTGCTCCGATATTTGTCTGTCCAAATGGTGTGAGGCAGACTATGCATTGTATATGAACGGCGGAGTGAGCTCTAGCCTAATGTTTTTCGTATCCTCCTTGATACATATATACAATATATGCAAGGCATACTCACCTCGCAATGGAACATGCTTAGTGGAAAATGTAAGTCGTTCATTAACTAAGTACGTGCCATAGTGGCATACTAGATCTCTGTCTTGATTTTCTTTGGAAATAAACTGTGTTTTGGGTAGAGTGTGGTATCAAAGTTGAATTGACCGTTGATAGATGTCAACGAAGGCAACTAGTGGCTCATAAAAAATGGGATCGGACAGGACTTGAGCTGCCCTAAGGCTCGGTTGCAGCGCTGCTTAAGAAAAGGGAAAAACAATGCATTACACCCAAGGCTTGTTTACTATGAACAGTCAAGGGAAGATTATCATACACTTGTGCCAACAACCTCAAACCCTGCTCACTGTTGCCTGTTAAAACTTGAACAAACTCGAACGTCAAATTACCTTAAGCAGAATATAAATCAGACTTGAATTCCGTTGGTTCCCACAACTACCACCCTCAACCCCTCTTTGTCGAGAATCCGTAGTGGTTTATAAACTTCCGCGTCAACCTCTCACCAACCAAATTTGAGAACAACCGACCGTATACAGGCCCTGCCCATCATGAGCATGGCAGAACGATCCGAACCTGGTTTGAACCAGCGAGATTCGACCATGCTAACAAAAGCAGTCGTCGAATGTTCCTGGGAAACCAGACGAAAACTGTGTAGTTTCGGTACTAAATCAGTGAAACCAACAAGGTTTTTCCTTTGGTCAGACGTAGCGGCGTGTGTCTCCACTGCTGGGTTCTAGGTTAGCCCACAAGCGAGGTGATGACAATGCAAGCGTATGCTAACGGGAGCATACTGAGCTCATTGCCATTGTAGGGAGGTAAGTGATGATGGGAGATGTGAGTTTGGTGGGAGGGTATGCAACACGTATAATATAAACCTCAGAAGTGTACAAACGACTCGTCACTTGTATTGAAGCTATAAGTACCTGTGAAACATTTATAAGTATAGACTATGTATGAGCATATGTACGGGTTTCACAACAATATAAATAAAGTATAAATCAAACGAAACACATCCCACCTACTCCAGAAGCAGAAAGGCGGGGGGGACTCCAAGGCCCGTATATTCCCTTCAACAGAGGAAGCCACTTTGAGAACCATGGGTAGCCCTGACAAAGATTTCTTCGCATGTATACTGAAAGATATACAACAAATTTTTCGTTCAGAAGCCTCCGCATCGGCGACAATAGAGGGCGTAGCTTGTCCTCGTTGGGACTCGAGTCGTTTTTTTCGGCGTGGACAGCTATGATTTGGTCCTGGAGGCGGGCGACCTCAGATTCATTGTTTGCTCTTTCAGAATACTTCTGCTTTGTTCTCCAAATAAACTGTCCAGAAGATGCCCCAGAGATGCTGTCCATTGGGCTATGTTCATTGCTGTTTTGTCTCCAATATAACCCTTGCCGTGCCGAGAAGGCAAGTATAAGCTTTTTAAATGGTTGCACGAGACAAACTAACCACATGGGCGTCAGACAATCAGATGATTGATGCAGTGCCCACGCAAGAAACGGTACATATATAGCCATCTCTTTCTCTCCCTCATTTCTTTCTCTCCCTCACTCAATGTCAGGCTCACTGAAGAAAACGCAGATACTTTCTCTGGTATCCCTTGACCATTTTGATGAAAAATACCTCACTCCCTCAGATGCAGACGAAGCGTCGTTCATGATAGACACTCTCCAGGAGGTATGTATTCTGACTCATTGCGCTGTGAGCGCTGTTGTAATGCTCTACTAAACAGGAACTTGACCGTACACGGGATCAAAAGAATCCTCCATTTCGGAAAAGCTACATGAAAGCTCTGCGTCACTTGAATCGCCTGTATGGAGTTTTGCCGCCCTCAATGTTTCTGAAGGATTTAGAGTGTCATGGCAAGCACCCGGTTACAGGTGGAGGATTTGCTGTACGAGCTGCAAATACACTGTATTTCTATAATTCACATGTTAACAAGATGTTTGGATTGGCCATCTGAAAGAAGCCCGGGTTTGTATCAAAGTATTGCGGTTCTTCCTACAGGGTTCGAATAGAGAGACATTGCTAAAGGTGTGTATAGGCACTGGATAGACACAAACTTGAATTGAATAAGGTTCCCAGGCGCTAAGCAACGAAGTCCTTCTGTGGAGACAACTCAAACACCCGAATATCCTTCCCTTTCTCGGTATCAACACTGAATTATTTAGTCCAAGCTTTTGTATTGTATCCCCTTGGATGTATAATGGTGATATCATCTCATATACTCAGAATTATTCAACAAATCTGGAGACCAAACTCAAATATGTAAGTCCTTGCACTCAATCTTGTATATTTTCTTACTGCCACACCAGACCACTCAAATTACTCAAGGACTTATCTACTTGCATGGACTTGATCCCCCGGTTGTGCACGGTGACATCAAAGGAGTAGGTAAACCTTTGGTCTAGCTTATCAATGAACGCTCACCTTTGCCCCTTTACATGGCAGGCTAATATCTTGCTGTCTGACAATCATCGCTGCTGCTTGGCTGATTTTGGACTCTCAGTCTTAGATACAAAATCAATGAATCCAACACATACCGCCACTGCGCAAGGCTCTCTTCGTTGGTTAGCCCCTGAATTCATCAGTCCCACTCCGCGTCCCACGCAAGGAAGCTTAACGTCCCGAGATATATATGCACTTGGATGTACAGTATTTGAAGTAAGTTAGTTTTATGATTAAAATCAATCTCATCTCTATCTCAGCTTTTCACCGGTTGTCCACCATTCTCTCACCATAATCTCGATATTAGTGTTGCAATAGAAGTTCTCCAAGGGGTTAGGCCTGTGCTTCCTGCCGACATTATATCAAATGAAATTGTTCTTGGATCTATCCGCACATTGTTGGATTCCTGCTGGTCAGAGAAAATCAATATCAGGCCAACAGTGCAATCTGTTCTAGATCTTCTAGCGCATACCCGGAATCTCTTGTACTTTCCGAGGTCAGATGTTGCACCATTATACCTAGTAAGCTCGTTTGTTAGTTAATCTGCTTCAAATAATCATAGTTCACAGCCACCTATTCAACCTGATAGCACAGTGCAAGGCACTCCCAACAACCTCAGCGCAGCTGCAGCTAGTACACCGGCATTCAACCATAATACAGTGAAGCAGGAGACTCCTAGTATGATTGCTTCTGTAAATAGCGGACTCTCGGCTATCTCAGAGGATTTCCCTTTACCATGGGCTCCTAGTCAAGCTGTCCCTACCTCCACCCTGGTTCATCGTCCCCAGCGTAAAAGGGAGAAGCTTCCAAAAGAGACCCTGGATATCTTGAGCTCATGGCTTCACAATCACCGAGGTCATCCTTATCCAAACGACGAAGAAAAAAACCAGCTCTGCATTGCCACTGGGCTTACAAAATCAGCAGATTTCGAACTCGCTGATCAATGTGAGCTTCATTGTCTCTGGTTTGGAATCTTCCCCGACAAAATCAATATTCTAGGCCAGGCGTCGTATACTGCCACCTGGGTGGTCGGCAGCTCATTCGTCGACTCCTGTGCAGGTTGCACTTTTTTTCTCCAACTAACCAAGACTTTGATGACACCATATCAACTCCCACTAATCATAAAGGTGCATGCTGGTAAGTCTGCTACAAAATCAATGTTTATCAATATCTGAGGGTAATGATAGGACGTGCAGACTCCGTCGCAAAGTAAGCTTCTGGGTCACAGCCGACGACTTATACTGAGAATTGAGAATGTTAGAGATGTGATGAACAACCTGGAGATTCATGTCAAACGTGTATACATCTTAACATCGAATGCCTTGGACGGGGTCCAAAATACCCAGAGTGGATGGATGTAAGATTTTTCTTTGAATAATGTCGAGGATCTGATGGTTGTTTGCAGGATAAACCAGCTGTGGAGGCTTACAGGGCTGGTATCAAAGCTCAGCTGATGCGTGCAGGGTTGATTCGAGGGTCACGCATTTTGAAAGCAGGATTGACACAGGTGGGTATAGAACCTCCAGTCAACAGCTATCAAGGTTCCAAGGACAGGACTTGGGGTTCTGGAACGGCTGAAGGAACAATAATGCTGGATACAAAGCAGGATGATGAGGTATCCGAAATTGTCAGTGACTCCGTTGGCTTGCACAAGTTTAACCCTCCATGGACACCCATCACCGTGCCCAATGATCACTCCTCGCTCTCTTCGCCATCTGCATTCACACAGTCTGATAACAAAATCATATCACCCCAGCCAAAGTCCATCCATCCAAATCAAAAGTTCCTTGATAGACCGAAAGCAACAACTCCACTATCTGACCTTCCCTCTTGGGCAACTTCACAATCATGGGGGGCGGACTCAGATGTCTTTGAGGCAGAGAAAGAGCATTCAAGTTTAGAGGAAGATTCAGTACAGTATTGTGCACCGTCATTTGGTTCACATATGACGGGTACAGTCTTTCGTGCACCATCATTTGGTTTGCCTACGACACATTCGGTTTTTGAATATGGCTGGGGTCATAACCTTATATCTGGCTCCACTGGCAGGTCAAGCGCACAGAGTACTTCAAATCCACTTTGTACTTCCGCTCACCCTTCACCCGATGTATCTCCGAGAGGGAGATACAATAGGTCTCCACAACTGCCATCTTTGGGTGGAATGTCATCTTCAGTCCCAGTCACCAATGTTCCGCTATCTACTTCCAAGCTACTGAAAAAAAAAAAAAAAAAAAAAAAAAAAAAAAAAAAAAAAAAAAAAAAAAAAAAAAAAAAAAAAAAAAAAAAAAAAAAAAAAAAAAAAAAAACGCAAGTCTCTTACTGTCACAGCTTTCCATGTACTCGTTCATTGTCCGATTTTTTTTTTTTTTTTTTTTTTTTTTTTTTCTTTCACTTCCATGAATCCGATTTACTTACTGTCTCATCTTCCTCGTCATCGCCTAACTCCCTCTTCAGCAGCCGGGAGCTTTCATCGGCTTCTGAGCCAGAAGTGGATACAGAAGAGCAGCCTTTGGAAAATACTACGCTTTCAATGCTGATCTTGCCATGGGATAATTCAGCTCTTCAGCAAGCATGGAACGGGTATCAGCAAAGGCAAGTGGAAGCATTCTAGGTACGAATAGTAGTAGATCACCGAGTCCAATATACACTTTTTTTTTAATGCAACCCAACTCTGATCCATCGCAGGTAGTTCGCAGCTTGTGCCTGTTCTTGCCCATTCTTGCCCGTCTTTGGATCAGACTATATGATCTGAGCAAGCGGCCATTTGGCCGCATCACGATTCACGCCAGGCAAAAATGGAATAAAGACATTGAAAAGTCATGTCCAGTTGGCTGTGTACTTTCGGAACCACACATATCCCTAACAGGGCGGCTTGGATTAGAATTTAAAGAGAACACATCGAAAGAGAACCGATCTGACTGATGATAGAGGGTACGGGTTTGTGATTCTGGGAAGGAAAAAAATTAGTCATGAGGTGCAATCATGGCGAAGGGAAGGGTAACCTAGGTACAAGTAGCTGTTGCATTGAATGGAAACGATTTAGTGGCTCCTGCCCGTGTCTGATAGTTGAATCGGCAGTCTCGATTCCGAGGTGAGCAGTGTACCGTGTTGTAAAACGCAGTGTCTGCCACTGTATACAGATTAGACGATGATCTAGGAAACCATAAATCGAGACGTACAATCGGAGCCTGAAGCCAGCCTAGCCGCAATTGCTGTATTGAGCGTACAGAGTGTGCCATGAGTACTGGTTGATTCAATACGAGGACGGCAGAGGATCATAGTCCGTCCAACTTCGCGCCAGTCCCATAGTGCTTCCAGAGCTTTGAGGTAAAACATCCACAACGAGTTCACAGCAAGAGAGCAGAGCCGTCGCTACCCGTACCGAAATTGACGCGAAGAATTCCATCTCAGACGGCTTCAATCCCTGGATGAGACCGCGCTACTCGTAACTCGGCAAACATCATCTACGGACGCAGTGAGATGTCCACCTTTTTGGACAGCTTTGGATCCAAACAACAACAGATCTTCCACAGCCAAGAGTATATCTTCAATAGTTTCTATTTGGCGTGACGGCAAAGGAGAATTCTGAGTCCAACGCGAAAGCAGTAGTTCCCCGTAGATTAGCATCCCGGTTTTTATACCTCAAGAATGGAGGATAACTGTGCTAGTTAGCTTATATTTGTGTTCGAGATCAAAAATTTTGGAGAGAATTACCTGTTGACTCAAAAACTCTGGAGAAGAACGAATAACATGTTGTCACTCAGGCAGTGGTTACCGGCTGGTTCCGAAGGATCCGTGAGCTGCAAATGTATTTGAATCAGCCTTGGAAAAGAAGTTCAAAATTAGGTGGCCAGAGACATTAACGCAATAGCCCACTTGAATGGCAGCTACTGGTAAGAGGTGCGCGCTTACCTCCGGCGCTTAAAATTTCATTTCTTGCATGATCAATCATCACGGTCATGTTCTTCCTCTCTACAATCTCCGTCCAGAACTCAACTCAAGAGGAGATGACAAAGCCGAAAGCGACGAAAATACAAGACCAGCTTCTTGCGTTAATCTCACAATCTCGCCAGAAAAATCATCTACCTTCATTGCATTGCAGAAATAACCAACAGAAAGTCGTCCCGCCAACACCAACACCTCTTGTTTTTTATCGCCCATCACATCGATATATTAATACCTACAATAAACCTACCCGTCGTGTTTCTTTAGATTGTGGCGTGTGTTTTGTTCTAATTGTTTTTTTTCTTCTACAGGCATGGCACCACCTCGAATAAGTTGAAAGTGTTGTGAAGACACCTAGCAACAGCGCTCGTGATACGGCTTCTTACCAGTCAAGTGGATGGCCGCTCGTGAACGCCGAAAAGAAGAGATAAACGTGCAAGGGAGAAAGAGGTAGACGAAGACGGAACATTAGTGGCGGAAACGTGCAACTCAGACCATCTCTGGAGTTCCAGAGGTTTGTCTTCCTTTCTTCCTGAGGCCTGAACACCACCTAATCCGAAGTTTCCAACGTATTCTCCAGTCATCCACTTGGCCAACACCCAGCAAACGTTGATGAAGCCAACAAAAACCTGCTCCTATACCAGCCCTTTCAATCTCTACGCTATCGACCACCAATACCTATGCGAGATTTATTTTCCCACTGGCAGTATACCGCTTTCTTCAATCACTCGAAATGTCCTCAGATCCGCGCCACGTTCAAACCCACATCCTCTCCCCAAAAATTGAAATCGAACCCCACCCCCAATCCCAAACCCCAGCCCCCCAGCTCATGACCCCACAACACACGGTTCATACCCCCTCGAGCTTACACATCTCCCACGTAAACCAGATGTTCTACCGCTATTTGGGTATTTACGTGTAGGTATGCGAAAGGTGCTATAAAACAACCTAACAAAAACACTACCGCACCTAACCAGACTATCGATATGTAAGGGAGCGAGGGCGGGTTGTCAGAGATTCCCCGAGGGAAAGCTTTGTAATATCGGATGTACGCGCGCGACTGCTCCAGGTTCAAGACTGTAGCGCTAACGTGGGTAACTAAGCTTAGACAACTCTTAGAACTAAGTCGAGAGAAGCCTAGTTGGGGTGTACGAGTGTACAAGGGAACCAGGTGTGTATGTCCAAATCAATTAACCAAAACCAAAACCAATACAACGAAACTAAGATTCTCCTAGGCAAACTCTGGCTCTAGCTAGAATAGTAATCTCGAGGTTTGTCAACAGCCCTAGGCAAACTCTGGCACTAGCTGCTGTGACGCCGTAAAGTCCTCGACCAAACTCTGGGCCAAGCTACGATATTGTGAGTGAACTTAATCACTAGGAACTCGTACCACAATCTTAGTGGCTCATCTAACTTCGTGAAGAAGTCAACTAAGGAACCCTCACTCTGGAGCCGAATAATCCCTTACTAGAAACCGTCCCCTCTAAGGAAGCAACTAGATTTGAGTTGATCTGGAGTTTGAGAGAACTCTACACACTTAAATTCGATCAAGATATAAATGGGCTTTGCGAAGCGCGTGAAGTTTATTACTTTCTTAAGATAACCAAGTCAGGAGGCGTCACGCTACTGATCCCGTGGGGACGTTCTACGGAGCACTGGTCTTAGCAGTCAAGTCGAGGGCAAGAAACTTGTCTTATTGAATAAATATATCTGGCTTATATACTGAGTAGAGAGAGTTTAATACGAAAAATAGATGAAACAGATACGGAGAGAGACGGAAAGAAAGTGGAACAGAGGAATCTGGCTCGGAAAGGAAACTCCAGCCTATATATGGTACACACGATAAAGAAATAGTCCATTCTTGGGTATATATCAGAGGTAAAATATGATTTCGTGAGGATTAACATAGTTTTAGAGTGTTTTGATCCGAGCGAGGTTTCTCCGATTACTCCACAATTCTCCGGGGTCAGGAGTACCTTTACGCTTCATGATCACTCGCCGCCCGGTTTCCCTTGAGTGAGTTTCATTCTATTCCTCGGATAGTTCTGTCCATCCTGAGTGTGATTAACATTCTCTCGAGAAGGCCTTATCTAGCTTTCCAACGACACCACTTATGATAATCTCGAGCAACTGCGCTGAGTATGTACAAGTGATTCCCGATAGTCGGCTTTAACGGATAAGACCTTCCGTGTATGATTTCTAAGATCAAATGTTTCGATTTGCCAAGGCTATCCCGGCGCGTAGCTTTCCGTAGGTCCGCTACTGTTCTTCGTTCCTGGTTTCTTCTCAGCGTTCATGGAACGAGGACAGACGGACTGTGCATCTACAATCGTTTATGTTGACGCTGGAAGGATTTTGATCTTGTTCGAAGTACATCCCACGTCTGGATATCTATTATCTATAAACCACGACTGATTTTGGATGTAGCGGGATTGAGAGTAGTTGGTTCTGGAATGAAGGAGTACAGGTATAACAATATGGGTGATGTTCGATGTGCTTTTGGATCTGTGATAAGTATCGTGTTTGTATAAATTTTGTTATTCGACTTTGCTATTTCAGTACGTGGCGCTGCTACAGTGCTCCTTCGTTATTTAGTTATGTCTAAAGTAGACTGTAAATTTTTGTTCCACCGATTCGTGCGATGGCGGTTGAAAAACCTTGAGACCGAATACGCCGTATATAAACCTTTCAAAAATTCTGTTATCCTCTTCGATCTGACAGACTTAGGCAACCAAAACAAGATTATAAAATACTAAGAGAACAAGACAGATACCAACGTATTTCTAAGCGAACAGGCAAATTAAACCTGAATTCCATTCGTCCCAGCAACTACCACTCTCAATCCCTCCTTGTCTAGAACCCATAGCGGTTTATAGACTTCCGCATCAACCTCTCGCCAATCAACCTTGAGAACGACCGACCGTATGCAGTCTCTACCCATCGCAGACATTTTCGCAGAAAGATCTGAACCAGGTCTAAACCACCGTGATTCGACCATGCTAACGAAGGCGGAATCATCGAATGTTCTGGTATTGTGGTGGCAATCCAGGTGAAGAGTGTGCAGTTTCGGAACTAAGGAGATGAAAATGGATTCATGCTGGATTAAGCTTGAGATGAGGTGTGAAGTGATTGGACCGTGGTGACTCTGTGGATTGGGCGATATGTAGTCATTAATTTCGAGATGGAGTAGAGAAGGTATGACTCGAAGGACTGCGATAAGGTCCGAATCAGAGAGGGATACATTGCGGAGGGTGAACGTGGAGATCATACAAGATGATCGGGATATGAATGAGATAAAATTCCCTGTCGACCAAGGATATGGTTCAATCCAATTGCTCTCTAACACAATCGCCCTCAAGGAAGGTAAGGCAAACGACAATAACACCATTTCCATGTATGACAGTGAATAAAACACATCCCCTGCCTCGATAACAAGTGATGTTATGTTGGGCCACATGTAACATGCACCATACTCCAGATCATTTTCCCAACCCTGGAGTTCAAGAGATTTGACGGAAGGTATTTTCATACGTGGTGGATCCGGTGAGGCCATAGAATTGAATAAGCGCCCATGTCTAGTCTTCTGCATGCCTCTGCTAGGATCATCAGATGTTTCTCATTTATCATGCAGAGTGATCATCTTTCACGACCGCAACTCTAAGCGGAGTTATTATAGCTATTCAGTTTCCCGCTATGCTCCTCCTTCCTCTCTCGTCGGTGGTTGATACCGACAGTAGATGTAAACTAGTTTCATAGACTACGATAGGCTCATATTCCAGAACCCCTTCTCCAACTCCGTACACCTCCCCCACAAAGCGCACTACCCCTCGAGCTTGTATCTCGAAGGTGGTCTGCAGCAGCACGAGCCTCGATGGTTTCTGTGACAGCCCATTAGAACTAAAGATTTTGGGGGGAAGCATGGGAGACAACGAACATAGGTCTATTCTCACTGCGCTCCTACAGTGTTCTCCGGAATAATGTTCGATCCATTGAAAGTATGGATTTCCTTCAAGGATAACCCAACGACTGTTGCTTCCAGAGCCGGACGTTTTTCTTCGTTTTTCTTCAACCAGACCTCTACATATCCGAACAAAATAATAGAAGAGCGACGAGGACCGTTGTTGTATCGCCTGTTACACATTGATCTGGGTCAACCTTGAGAATGGATTAAGGACGTTGATGAATGTTAACGTGAACACTTACCTCTCAACCCTACATCAATGAGATATGCTCGTACGCCACGGTTGCAGGAAACTCTGTCTCCTTAGAATCACCGAAGGTAGCACAAAACATGGTATGAGTGTTGATTTTGTTGATTTTGTTGAGTATCGTTTGCGTAGCTAAACTGATAGTGGAGAAGGAAGATTTCGCTGCGAGAAGGCTATGAGAAAAGATCACTATAGAGTTAGGAGGAGAGCAGATGTGCAACTCACGCTACGCCCGGGTGTAGTATCTAAGACATGTAATCTTGTCTATAAATTAATGTTCATTAGAGCGCGTAGGAATCGGAAACACACACCTGGAAATGCACAAAATTCTCCTTAGGATGTGTTCGTCTCCCTACTCAAGTACTCAAGTACTCATTCTCTACGTAGATTTTCCAGATCCGGTTGGTCTTGCAAATGAAGAACGATGATAGACAGTATGGGTTTGTAGTGTGATTCTAGAAAGGAACAAAAGGACCCCTGATTATGTCCCCAGAACTCGGTTGAAAATTTTCCGGTTTTCGGCCAGTATTATACGAACCAAAATCGGGACCCAGGACCCCTCCTTTATACGAACTCTCAACCAGGTTCGCACAGTACTATTTCGCATTTTTATGCTTTAGAAACCTAATCTACTACTTTCTAGACTTGAAAGCCTCTGTACAGTTATTGAGTGCTTTTTTGCGAGTAAAGTTCACCATATACACTGATGCCTTGAAGAAACTTGTAAAGGTATGTAGCTGGTGCTGTGAGTTGAACAAGAAAAGCTCCGGAACGAATCAAAGGTGAAACGGAACGCAAAAAATTAAAATTAAAATCATGATAATTAGTGCTGTTGGAGTAAGACGGTAAGAGGGGCCATCGGCAGCCATCCTTATACAAACTTTCAACCGGCTCCGCCTGCGGCGGGCCATCTTATACGAACATATCAACCGAGTGTTTGGCACCCAAACATATCCGATTATACGAACCGACAACTGAGTTCTAGTGGTATAATCAGGGGTCCTGGAACAAATCAGCTACAAGGCTAACGGCAAAGCGATGGGCTTACCTTGGCGCAAGTAATAGTCTTCAAGGTGAGTGTACCGTGTTGCAAAACGGACAGCGTCGGCCAACGTATATGAATTAGATGATGACCTGGAAAACCACAATTCGAGACGTATGATTGGGCACCGTCTATGCAGTTACCGCCAGTGGTTCTGTAGCATCCATGAGCTGCAAAAGTCTTTTTTAGCCGCCTTAAAAAAGAAAGTACAGATGAGCCTGGTTGATTAGCTAATAAAAGGTGCGCGTTTTCCGACAAGGCGCTTAAAATTTCAATTCACAAACTGTTCTAGCTCGCGTTCTCTGCAATCTCCATCTCGGCTCACCAATCAACTCAAGAGAAAAAGACAAGGGACAAAAGAGATGAAAACATGAGCTTCACGTCAATCTCACAATATCTTGCAGCGACGTTCACTGTACTATTGATTCTCCGCATATTTCCCACTGTGAATGGAGTCCGAGTCCAAGATGGAGTCCCAATGCAGATGGTTGATTTCTGCTCTCTGGCTAGTCTCCCCTTGGAACTTCGTACCCACATGTATGATGCAGACGAGTAGGCCAGGTTCACACAAGAGTTCACAACAAGGGCTAAGAAAAACAAAGGCTATTCTTATTGACATAGTAGGAAACAATTACAAGCTAGAGTCGTTGAACACATAAAAGCAAAAATTTGCTGATTGCTGCATAGAAAGCAGGCATCTACCATGCCAGGGCAGCCCAAAGTCAGGTAGTGTAGGAACAGTGATCACTGATCTCATACTCACATTAACCATCACATTGACAGTCTACTTCGCGGGCTTCGAGGGAGTAGTGTCATTGGAGTTATTGGTAGCACCAGTGGTCTTCGCGGGCGCAGCAGGTTGGTACTGGATCAGTCAACGAGTAAGTAACTGATAGTCACATATATCCGCAAAAGACACAAACCTTTGTTGACAAATTGCACGATGCTTGTTCACAATCCACCTTGATGGGAGTGAGCGGGTTGTCGGCAGTACTTTCGGGGTTAGGTACGCGTTTACACATCTGGTGGTATAGTTAGCCCAAAGAAAATGTATCAATTGAATGATCCACCACATACATCAACAGGTATGGAGTCGAACATGAGCATTTCGAAAAAAAAGCAGGGATTTGAATTTGGGGGTAAGCTTGAAAGGGTAGGCTGAGTGACTTGGGAGACTGGGAAATCTTCAAGGAGATGCCCTGGCTTAAATACTCAGAGTTGAAGCCTTACCACATTGGGAGATGACACTCCAGGCTGATGAAGAAGGACCGAGAATGACTCTGTCACTCGCCACTTGGGAACGTTTGTTCCAACTTGGATTTTTAATCAATAAATATTCTTATCATGACAACAAGAGCACAGAACAACACGGAGGGTGTACTAATACAGATCAGATCTGGATCGAAGCGAAGATAACGACTTGGTCTCGCCACAAATTCCTGCAACGTGTATAAGTAAGTCCAAAAAAAATTGAGCTTGCTGACTCGAAAGAGATCTGGATCGCATACACTATTTTCGATGAAAGATCAAGTTTTGTTCTATCAAAGTTGACTAGCTAGTATGATATGAAAAGAACCATTACGTCTCAGCGTCGAATATCTCTTAACTCGGTCTCGCCACAAATTCCTGCAGCGTGTAAGTAACCACAACAAATTGATCTTGCAAAGAGATCGGCATCACAATTACAAGTTCTCCCTTCGTGTGGATCAGCATGTACAGCAAGATCGAGCTTGATGTCTATCATTGACTCGGACTAGCTACAATATGAAAAAGCTATTATGTCCCAGCCACTCAAATCTGGAATAAAACCTGTTCGCTACCAAAATAAATCATACGTCCTCACTCTGTCAGTGTACACTGTAAGTACCTACCCAGAAATATCCTTCTTTGGCTCGTGTGAATGTGGCGTCTATATGTAAATCAAAGGTCGTTTTGCCCACAAATACACCATACACGAAGCAATCTTTCAGGTGACGAAACGAAAGAGCGAGGATACAAGGATGTTTTTAGAATCCAAATTAACACCACGGAAGTTTCACGGAAAACAAACCTTGATCTTGCTTCAATCTCACATCTTTACTACGCCACAGCCTGCTTAACCCATAGCTACACACCTCTATCGGAGGAGGACCACGGTCGCCGGACCCTCACCGCTTATACCCTACTATTAAGTTACAGATGTAGTATACTTAAGTGAGTAGATATCGTACAAGGCTGAACATACTATATCATACCAGCACATTTCGACGTAGCCTGCAGCGATTGATCCAGCGGATAGCTTTTGAGAGTTGCGGGATTTTTATTCCAAATGTGTCTGGGGCATAACGGCTGCCAATGCAGATCTCCTTTCATATCGAAACCAGTAAACCATAGAGCTCGTACACCCTCCTCGTCCACGGCGTTGGAATTTGCCGTGGAGCCCTTGAGGTTCATTTCGAACAACACTGCTTGCAATGCAGATCTTGCATATCACCTAGTCATTGGCAGTCATATGGCTCAATTCTGTTGACTTATATGCGGCCACATGTTCCAAGAATCTGTGAGTAGCAAAACCTCTTTTTTTTGCTCGTAATCCTTGATCAGATCTTTGGGCCTACTAACTCAAAATAATCCATGAGGCAATGCAGCTCTTCATAATATCAGACCCTGTAGTGGATGTCATAAAGCTGAATCTTGTTGTACTGACCAATTAGGAATTTATGGGAAATACTCGATCAAAATTTGACCCTGGCACACAATTAGACTTAAGTACACATTTGGCCCTGTCTAGGTGCTCTTGTATTATTGTAGTCATGATGGGGATTGGAAGGGATGAATGCTCTCAAGTGGTGAGCGCCAGCGCCATGACCTTGTGTGTCCGAAAAGACTAACGCCATACTGCTGGTGCTACCAATCCCAACGCCACCAATTGCTCATGATGACCGCTATGACACAACCTGACTTCAAGTTGCCACAGGGAATTTTTCGGGAATTTCTATTTCTATCCAATATTATGGCTCATCGTTGGAGGCCACTCACACGGAATCTTATGCGAAGATACACTGGTTTGGACTTTACACAAGCCTTCATGAATTGATCGACGTACCGGCTGCTTTGGTAAGTAAAAGATTTTTACTCCAGCTTTAGAAAGTGGTTGGGAAGTAATAGCTCTTTTCATATTGTAACCAATCAACGATAGACATAAAACTTGATCTTTCTGTGCATACTGATCCACGCCTCCGAGGGGAAAACTTTCAGCAAATAGTGCCTGCGATGCAGATCTCTTTTGAGTCAGCAAGCTCAGTTTTTTGTACTTATACACGTTGCAGGAATTTGTGGCGAGACCGAGTTAAGATATTCGACGCTGAGACGTTCTATCAAAGTTGACTAGCTAGTATGATATGAAAAGAACCATTACGTCTCAGCGTCGAATATCTTAACTCGGTCTCGCCACAAATTCCTGCAACGTGTATAAGTACAAAAAACTGAGCTTGCTGACTCAAAAGAGATCTGCATCGCAGGCACTATTTGCTGAAAGTTTTCCCCTCGGAGGCGTGGATCAGTATGCACAGAAAGATCAAGTTTTATGTCTATCGTTGATTGGTTACAATATGAAAAGAGCTATTACTTCCCAACCACTTTCTAAAGCTGGAGTAAAAATCTTTTACTTACCAAAGCAGCCGGTACGTCGATCAATTCATGAAGGCTTGTGTAAAGTCCAAACCAGTGTATCTTCGCATAAGATTCCGTGTGAGTGGCCTCCAACGATGAGCCATAATATTGGATAGAAATAGAAATTCCCGAAAAATTCCCTGTGGCAACTTGAAGTCAGGTTGTGTCATAGCGGTCATCATGAGCAATTGGTGGCGTTGGGATTGGTAGCACCAGCAGTATGGCGTTAGTCTTTTCGGACACACAAGGTCATGGCGCTGGCGCTCACCACTTGAGAGCATTCATCCCTTCCAATCCCCATCATGACTACAATAATACAAGAGCACCTAGACAGGGCCAAATGTGTACTTAAGTCTAATTGTGTGCCAGGGTCAAATTTTGATCGAGTATTTCCCATAAATTCCTAATTGGTCAGTACAACAAGATTCAGCTTTATGACATCCACTACAGGGTCTGATATTATGAAGAGCTGCATTGCCTCATGGATTATTTTGAGTTAGTAGGCCCAAAGATCTGATCAAGGATTACGAGCAAAAAAAAGAGGTTTTGCTACTCACAGATTCTTGGAACATGTGGCCGCATATAAGTCAACAGAATTGAGCCATATGACTGCCAATGACTAGGTGATATGCAAGATCTGCATTGCAAGCAGTGTTGTTCGAAATGAACCTCAAGGGCTCCACGGCAAATTCCAACGCCGTGGACGAGGAGGGTGTACGAGCTCTATGGTTTACTGGTTTCGATATGAAAGGAGATCTGCATTGGCAGCCGTTATGCCCCAGACACATTTGGAATAAAAATCCCGCAACTCTCAAAAGCTATCCGCTGGATCAATCGCTGCAGGCTACGTCGAAATGTGCTGGTATGATATAGTATGTTCAGCCTTGTACGATATCTACTCACTTAAGTATACTACATCTGTAACTTAATAGTAGGGTATAAGCGGTGAGGGTCCGGCGACCGTGGTCCTCCTCCGATAGAGGTGTGTAGCTATGGGTTAAGCAGGCTGTGGCGTAGTAAAGATGTGAGATTGAAGCAAGATCAAGGTTTGTTTTCCGTGAAACTTCCGTGGTGTTAATTTGGATTCTAAAAACATCCTTGTATCCTCGCTCTTTCGTTTCGTCACCTGAAAGATTGCTTCGTGTATGGTGTATTTGTGGGCAAAACGACCTTTGATTTACATATAGACGCCACATTCACACGAGCCAAAGAAGGATATTTCTGGGTAGGTACTTACAGTGTACACTGACAGAGTGAGGACGTATGATTTATTTTGGTAGCGAACAGGTTTTATTCCAGATTTGAGTGGCTGGGACATAATAGCTTTTTCATATTGTAGCTAGTCCGAGTCAATGATAGACATCAAGCTCGATCTTGCTGTACATGCTGATCCACACGAAGGGAGAACTTGTAATTGTGATGCCGATCTCTTTGCAAGATCAATTTGTTGTGGTTACTTACACGCTGCAGGAATTTGTGGCGAGACCGAGTTAAGAGATATTCGACGCTGAGACGTAATGGTTCTTTTCATATCATACTAGCTAGTCAACTTTGATAGAACAAAACTTGATCTTTCATCGAAAATAGTGTATGCGATCCAGATCTCTTTCGAGTCAGCAAGCTCAATTTTTTTTGGACTTACTTATACACGTTGCAGGAATTTGTGGCGAGACCAAGTCGTTATCTTCGCTTCGATCCAGATCTGATCTGTATTAGTACACCCTCCGTGTTGTTCTGTGCTCTTGTTGTCATGATAAGAATATTTATTGATTAAAAATCCAAGTTGGAACAAACGTTCCCAAGTGGCGAGTGACAGAGTCATTCTCGGTCCTTCTTCATCAGCCTGGAGTGTCATCTCCCAATGTGGTAAGGCTTCAACTCTGAGTATTTAAGCCAGGGCATCTCCTTGAAGATTTCCCAGTCTCCCAAGTCACTCAGCCTACCCTTTCAAGCTTACCCCCAAATTCAAATCCCTGCTTTTTTTTTCGAAATGCTCATGTTCGACTCCATACCTGTTGATGTATGTGGTGGATCATTCAATTGATACATTTTCTTTGGGCTAACTATACCACCAGATGTGTAAACGCGTACCTAACCCCGAAAGTACTGCCGACAACCCGCTCACTCCCATCAAGGTGGATTGTGAACAAGCATCGTGCAATTTGTCAACAAAGGTTTGTGTCTTTTGCGGATATATGTGACTATCAGTTACTTACTCGTTGACTGATCCAGTACCAACCTGCTGCGCCCGCGAAGACCACTGGTGCTACCAATAACTCCAATGACACTACTCCCTCGAAGCCCGCGAAGTAGACTGTCAATGTGATGGTTAATGTGAGTATGAGATCAGTGATCACTGTTCCTACACTACCTGACTTTGGGCTGCCCTGGCATGGTAGATGCCTGCTTTCTATGCAGCAATCAGCAAATTTTTGCTTTTATGTGTTCAACGACTCTAGCTTGTAATTGTTTCCTACTATGTCAATAAGAATAGCCTTTGTTTTTCTTAGCCCTTGTTGTGAACTCTTGTGTGAGCCTACTCTCGTGTAAACTTGGCCTGCTCATTGCATCATACGTGTGGGAATTAAATCCCAATCTTGCTTCGAAAGCGCTGGCCACTTGCTGGACACCAACGAGCCTTGAGAATGCAACTTGCAGCAAACTTGCGGCTCTCGATACCCTCATCCTAGTGGACCAGTGATCTCACTGGAAATTCTCGTTATTTAGCCGATGAGTAAATTTTTGTTGTTAAGGTGTCTTTGAAACACTTTAGAACTTGTTATTGAATCTGTATCAGTAAATCAGTGATGAAATCAGCAACGAAAGTTCTTCTTTGGCCCGTGTGAATGTGGCGTATATAGTACGTAAATCAAAGTTTGTTTCACCCACAACTCAGCTTTTCTCCTTGTGAAGACACTCGCCCACCTTTCTCTCAATGAGTACCCCACCACCTGTTGAGCTCGAGCAGCTGAACGCTGCGTTTTCCGAAAAGTGCTCGAAATCTTATAATGTCTGTTTTAATAATTCTAGCATATACGAAGCAGGCTTTCAGGCGAAGAAAGAGAAGAACGAGGACAAAACGGTGTTCTTCGAATTCAAGCTGGGATTAATGGTCGCACTTTTCGATGGTCAGGATTCTGTTGATGAATTAATGTTCCAAAGTTGACTTTATCCAAAGGACATCATTCCGAAGAATTGTCGGAGTACGCATCCCAAACACTTCCTGCCTTCCTTTGCGCTCGCATCGAGACAACCTTGGCTGAAAGAAGCTGCAGTCTTGGAGATGCTGTCACGGAGTCCTTTATCAAAGGCATCGAGGACTATGATCGCTCGCTGCTGCAAGATGGTGTTATCAACGAATTTCCGCAAAAAGATCAGACCGACTGGTCAGATCTAAAGTGGCAAAATCAGGATGAAGTGTGGCTTGTGCTGGGCTGGTTAAGGGAGCACCCAAAGTTCCAGAGGGCTCGTTATGCCGTTGCTGGAACGACAGCCCTAATTGCCTTCATCGACAATGCTAAAGAAAATATCTGGGTGGCGTCGCTTGGAGATTCTGATGCATGTTAGTTTTTTTCTTCTCCTTAGCATACACCGTCTCAAAATAGCAAAGTTTTAGGACGGAAAAAGGATACATTGATTTGGGATGTAACACGCTTAAGTGACTTTCATAATGGCAGCAACCCCAAAGAAGTTGAAAGGCTTAAAGCGGAACATCCGGGGGAACCTCCAATCATCCGTCATGGACGTGTACTTAGCGATCTTGCTGTTACACGAGGTCAGTTATCATACTCTGATTTAAACTTGTATCCACTGAGATCGTCGTTCGTTAGCGTTGGGTAATCACCAGCTCAAAACTCCTCTGCCTTTTGCGCGATACATTCTTGGAGCTATCTGGCCTACACCTTTTATCCCTGAATTCTTCGATGAAGAGGTAGTTAAACTGGGCCATACAAATCCCCCATATATCTCTGCCACTCCTACAGTCTGCCACCATTCTCTTAAACCTGGGGATGTTCTTGTTCTTTCCTCTGATGGATTGGCTTATGAATTGCGGGAATTTTCAGAGGAGGATAAATTGTTAGCGGTGGTATCCCTCGCTACTGCCACCACTATGACTTCATTACCCCAGAGGAGCACGGTATGGTCGGAGAAACTTAGGCATGGGTTTATTGCCTCTGCTGAAGGTGATAATCCTGCCGAGTATTTGATCAAAAATGTCTGTTTTGGGACGAACTTGGAGCAAATGGCGGAGGTAGTCAAGCCATTGCGACGACGGGATGATATTTCGGCATTGATACTGTTTCTGTAAATCTTCACTTTAATTTCAAGTCTTGCTTGCGACCCTTCACTTGATATCTTCTTTCGTGGATCGGTGCCAGTGGTTTTATTTGACCAATCTTTGACCGAAACATATTCTTTCAATTTGTAGACGAAGGAAGATAATGCATACCACCGAGACACTGCATTGACGAAGGTAGAAAACGGGTACTTGGAAATCTTTCCTGAAGGCCAGCACATGGCAGATGAGATATTTGTGAATATTTGTGACCTTTAGGCTTTATATACGTCGAGCGACTCCGCACAAATACGGAGAGAGATGAATGTACGATGGGGGCTGTTTATCCTATAATCGATACTTACTAATGTGTTGAACCGAGTTGCGAGAATTATCTTACGATAGTTTCCTGTTAACTTCAATTCAGCAATAACTAAATAAGCATGGCTACATACAAAGCTTCAGATTTTAAAACTCACTGTGACTCACTGTGCTGCACACTTATGAGCATCGGTTCCATGGATCACTAACTGACTTGAGCTTAGCAGCGCTTCATCTATATTGACTCCCGGGACTGTAAATAATGAACAGTACATTAGCCAACCATGAGCTACTTTGACAGAAGCAGAGAAGGAGGAAAATAAACAAAGTAAACTCGGCCAATCCGCCTGTGTCATCATACTCGAAGATATGGCCATATCCTAAAACCCCTTCTTCAATTCCATATCACACAGTATACCACTGTGTTTCGAAGGGGGATCTGCGGCACGAGCCTCGATGGTAGCTGTAACAGCCTATTAGCACTCAAGATCTGAATGAGAAGCATGGAAGGCAACGAACCTAATCCCATTTTCACTGCGCTCTGGTTGCGTTCTTTCTTCGATCCATTGAAGGTAGGTTGCCTTCCAGGATAACCCAACGATCGTCGCTTCCAGGAGTTGCGATTGTCGGCCGAACGTTTTTCTTCAGCCACAATCCGGCTATGGAGCCACAATCCGACCTCTCCATATCCGAGCAAACAGGACGGAAGAGCGACAAGGAGCATCGTTGTATCGCCTGTTAACCAATTATTTAGATCAGCCTTGGAAATGGACTCAGGACGAACGTCGACGTTTGAATGCTTACCTCTCCCAACGTCAATGATATATGCTCCATAGAGGCACTGGGGTTTGCGTCAACAGTGTCTCTTCACAAACACCAAAGGTAGCGGAGAACAGGGTATCGGCGTTGATTAATGACTTCCTCGAGAACGTTGGGTACCGTCTGCATGGCCGAACTGATAGCGGAGAAGGAAGAAGATTTCGCTGTGAGGAAACGATAAGACAAGAGTGGGCATGCGACTCACGCATCCGCCCGGCATACTAGTATCCCGAACACATTTCGTAGAGCATGATCTAGGTGGTTTTGCGAATGAAGAGCGATGGTAGAGGGTACGGCCGGTACAGGTTTGTAGGTGTGATTCTGGGAAGGAACAAATCAGCCATAAGGTGGAGTAATGACGAAGAAAAGGGTTTACCTCAGCACAAGTAGCTGTCACATCGAAAGGAAATGATTTAGTGGCTCCTGTCCGTGTCCGATAGTTGAATCTGCGGTCTCGATTCCGAGGTGAGTGTACCGCTTTGCGAAACGGACAGTGTCTGCCACTGTATATGTATTAGACAAGGATTAGGGAAGCCACAATTCGACACGTACGATCGGAGCATGAACCCAGCCTAGCCGCAATCGCTGCACTGAGTGTACACCCTAGCCATGAGTACTGGTTGATTCGATACGAGGACGGCAGAGGATCATAGTCCGCCTCGCTCCTGTACTTCGAATTCCAGAGCTTTAATGCAAAATATCCACAATCACTTCACAGCAAGAGACCAGAACCATCGCTACCCGTCCCGCAATTGACGTAGAGAGCCTCCATATTTCCCTCATCGCTCATAAGTAACCCATCTCAGACGACCACAATATCTGAATGAGCCCGCGCTACTCGGCGAACATCATCATCTACGAACGCAGTGAGATGCCCACAGCTTTAGAGGCGAACGAGAATAGATAGTGTACGCTGCAACTTCACATGGAAATTCTCCATGCTGGTAGTTGTGATAGCTTTTGTAGACAACTGGATGATGATTGAGAAAACCCCGATAAACATCTGCCCGCTCGCCATGTTGCAGAAGATGGCTAAATACAACTTGCTTCATCGCCAAGCTAGAACCTGAGACACTGGATGCAGGTTCATGTGATTTACCATGATATATGTTGAATATATGTGAAAATCCCACCAAGTGGGAATCACATGATTTTTGATGCTTTTGTTGAAATTATTGTAAAATTATGTTAAAGCCAAGGCATATAGATTTATCATTAAATACATATAATAGGCAAAAGTCATACTTAAGACATGGTGGAAACATAGTGCTCCCAGTCAATATATAATGCTTGTATGCCATCTGTGTGTTGTACAATATACAAAAAGCATATGAAAAAGTTATGCAAAACATCGGCATGTGCCTGAACCCCCGCCATCGAAGCTCCTAAGGTATCGGACCCATATATTGCAGGCGCACTACTTCTACTGCGGTCCTATAGTTGATTTCCACTTGAATATGGAGTCATTTTACTTATTACTCTAGTTGCACTTGCTCTGCACTCTAAAAGATGATAAAACTGAACATCCTCTAGAACTACCGCTTAGACGCGAATATAAATGTATCTAAATCTCTAAGAAGGCAATACAGACAACTTAATTATAAATCTAAGATTCTGTAGCCTCTTGCGGCCTACATGTATGAGTATTTGCCTTGACATTTAGTAAAATTGACTACCTCGGGCGCATTTTCCAGTGAAATAAATTGCGTATAGAGGATTGAGCTGTTTTCGACTCTTTGTAGCTATGTCTAAAATGTAGGGCCAATTTTATATTCACTTAAATTTATGATGTTGAAAAGTGTACGAAGACTGCCATATTTATAGTTACACTTTGTGTTTAAGACTCGAATGGCTGTGGTTCAACAATGTGCGAAGCGATGCAATAAAAATTATATACAGTGTCTCGTTACATCTGGTAGAAGATACCCACAATGAAAAAACAACTTAAAACTTCTTAGATTAACCTTGCTCAACGTCACAAGCATTGAAGTCAAGTCTCGGAATGGCGGGCCGTGCTCCATTGCAGCTCTTAAGTTGTTTTCATGTACGAATTCATGCTTTTGTAAGGCAAGGAGGCTAAACGATATATTTCGCAGGTAGCTACGTATCAAGTCCTGACCCTTTAAGAGTATAAAATAAGTTTTAAACCCATTTCCCAGTGTCCTTCCTCACGAGTCATGTACTTTCTCTTCAACCTCTAGCAGACAATGAGGCATGTTACTTTTCCTTTGTTTGAATGACCCACCTAATGGGAGCTACTTTACCGGTTACCGCATGAACGAGTCATAGCAAGTTTCCCTCTTACCAGGAGCAAAAAGTACTGCACGTCCTACATGAGGTCAGGGCCGAAGTGCCCCCAGCGGTTATCAACTCTTTTTCCAGTGAATGTGCTGCCAGTTGTAAGTCAGAAACGAGTTTGGCTGCCTCCTCTGCGCATTGAGAAATGCTTGAGTCTCTCCATGGGTAATGATCCTACTAGTATGTGGTAGTTTGTGTCAACTAGCGAGTCGGAACGCTGTCAAAACGAACGAAAAATGTTACTCACTGCAGTACCATTTTGACGAGAGTAGATTCCCAATATATGTCTGGTTTTTTCTGCGCTGGGACAGTGTTTCAGCAATGCTTCCTAGCGTTGTATCTTATGATTTTTCTTATCTTGTGGTTTTCCACATTCCCAATTTTGTTTCTGCGTATTAGATTGAGCCGGAGATATGAAGTTGGGTTGTGAAGTTGCTGGCAAGGGTGAACCATGACAGAAGAGGACCGGATGTGAAAGGAGAGGATGAATTAGGTGAAGGAGAGTGTGTTATCTTTTATTGAGGTCGTCGTGCAAGCATTCAGTTGATATCACATAGATAAGCTCACTGAAAAAAGTCAAAAACCTTCTGGATTAGATTAGATATGTATATGCTGACACTCCAAGGCGCTTGGCTACATGTCCGTGCGTTAGCTGTTCAGAAGGAAATCAAGAGAATAAGAAAAAATTCATTAAATAAACAGAAGTGACATGCCGCAAGCATCGCGTAGCCTGTTTCTCACATTCCCAAGGTAGGCTACGATCTGCTATGATACACTTAGCGCCATGTAAGCAAAATGCAAAAAAACAAACCTTAGCCTCAAATACAGCTCAGCAGCCATTTCGAATTCCCAGGGCGCGAGTACTCAAAAGCCTGCGAGCGCACGAGGCAGAGGTGCCTCCAATGCATCCTTGGCTATAGAAAAAAGAGAAATCAGATACTAAAATTCCAAGGCCGAAAGCGCCAGGGCCAAGCCTGTTGTTCATAACGGGCGGGCTGCAATTGAGAAATAACAAGTCGGCTTGGCGGGACAGTAGGCGGGCAGCCCAGATAAGACTTAGCGCCTTGGCAATTATTTGAAACGTTATCGTGCCGGCTTTATGTAGCTTACATGAAGGTCCTATGGACCTTCTGGACTCTTTCCTTATAGATAATAGTTAGAATTATTCAAGGAAATACTCGCGATGTAGGGAAAGTCTCAAATCCAGGGGAGGGGGCCTGGCATGTGGGGCCCATCTTACCAGGCTTACATCTTTTGACAGGTGTGATGTCGAGGTGATACATTCCTAGAATGGACAGAAAGTCATCCCGCCACCATCTCTTGTTCTTTATCGCCCACATATCAATATATCAATACCTACAACAATGCTACCCATTCGTCGTCTTTCTTTAGATTGTGGCATGTGTTTTGTTCTGATTGTCTTTTTTCTTCTACAGGCATGGCACCACCTCAAATAAGTTCAAAGTGTTGTGCAGACACCTAGCACCAGCGCTCGTGATACGGCCTCTTACCAGTCAAGTGGATGTCCGCTTGTGAACGCCAAAAAGAAGAGATAAACATGCAAGGGAGAAAGAGGTAGACAAAGACGGAACATTAGTGGCGGAAACGTGCAACTCAGACCATCTCTGGAGTTCCAGAGGTTTGTCTTCCTTTCTTCCTGAGGCCTGAACACCACCTAATCCGAAGTTTCCAACGTATTCTCCAGTCATCCACTTGGCCAACACCCAGCAAACGTCAAATGAAGCCAACAAAAACCCGCCCCCATAACAGCCCTTTCAATCTCTACGCTATCGACCACCAATACCTATGCGAGATTTATTTCCCCACTGGCAGTATACCGCTTTCTTCAATCACTCGAAGTGTCCTCAGATCCGCGCCACATTCAAACCCACATCCTCTCCCCAAAAATTGAAATCGAACCCCAATCCCAAACCCCAGCCCCCCAACTCATGAACCCACAACACACAGTTCATACCCCCTCGAGCTTACACATCTCCCATGTAAACCAGATGTTCTACCGCGATGCCGAAAAGGCGTTTTTCGTGACCAGGTATAGCGATGATGTGTCGATGGTGGGCAGGTTGCCTGGCTTGTGAGCTGGGGGTGGCGGTAGCGAATACGAGAGGGCAGGAGTCGGCGAGCGAGTTACATTTGAGTCGGGGGTTGATGCGGATGCAGAGGCTGGGGAAGCGACGAAGCTTTTCGAGGGGTACATTTTGTACAATACCATTCTCGTTCGCCGGCTCTTCTCACTTTCTCGGGGAACAAGAATAGATCAAGTATCCTTTCTAGAGTTTCGCTTGAGTTAGCCCAGCTTCAGAGTTCAGGATGGTCTTAGGGTTAGTTTTGTACGTGACTGTTCTTCGTTCCTAGTTTCTTCTCAGCGTTCATGGAACAAGGACAGACGGACTGTGCATCTCCAATCGTTTATGTTGACACTGGACATCAGGAAAAGCCATTTTTGCCTAGGTGACCCCAGAGTGGCCTAAAGCAAACTAGGTGACCTATAAATCCTATGGCATCCTAGGAATTTGGGCTCGTCCCTTGCCAGTCAAGGCTCTTGAGGATTCCCTAGGCAAGCCTAGGTCTGCCCAGGTTTGCCCAGGTGCTCCTGGGAACACCTGGGGAACACCTGGGCAAACCTGGGCAAACCTGGGCAAACCTAGGCTTGCCCTGGGTTTGCCTAGGATACCCTAGGGAATCCTCAAGAGCCTTGACTGGCAAGGGATGAGCCCAAATTCCTAGGATGCCATAGGATTCATAGGTCACCTAGTTTGCTTTAGGCCACTCTGGGGTCACCTAGGCAAAAACGGCTTTTCCTGATGGAAGGATTTTGATCTCGTTCGAAGTACATCCCACGTCTGGATATCTATTATCTATAAACCACGACTGATTTTGGATGTAGCGGGATTGAGAGTAGTTGGTTCTGGAATGAAGGAGTACAGGTATAACAGTATGGGTGATGTTCGATGTGCTTTTGGATCTGTGATAAGTATCGTGTTTGTATAAATTTTGCTATTCGACTTTGCTATTTTAGTACCTGGCGCTGCTACAGTGCTCCTTCGTTATTTAGTTATGTCTAAAGTAGACTGTAAATTTTTGTTCCACCGATTCGTGCGATGGCGGTTGAAAAACCTTGAGACCGAATACGCCGTATATAAACCTTTCAAAAATTCTGTTATCCTCTTCGATTCGACAGACTTAGGCAACCAAAACAAGATTATAGAATACTAAGAGAACAAGACAGATACGCAAATGCAGTCCCCACAAACTTTACATAAGCGTTGCATAACGCTCTCACAGCAATTAGCCGATATATTTGGGCTACATCATCAGTAAGAAGCACTACTTTAGTGTAGTGGTTATCGCGTCATGCTTGTTGTAATAAGCTTGAGGCTCGCTGTTCAATTCTCGCTTTCAGCAATTTTTTTCTCCGTTATACAACTTTGCTAGCTAGCCGCTAGCGTTAGGTTAGGTTAGGTCAGGTTAGGCGTTAGGGTTTTTACGCCCGCGCGCAGTGCGGGTTGTTTAGGGTTCGGGGTTGGGTCAGTTAGGGTTCGGGGCTGGGTCAGTTAGGGTTCGGGGTTGGTTGGTTAGGGTTCGGGCTAGGTTTAGGGTTAGGCGGGGGTCCAGGGGCAGCGCCCCCGCTTTAGCGTTAGGGTTGAGAATATATACCAGGCCGGAGGCCTCTCAGTTAAGATTAAAAGCCTGAGCGTGCAATTAAGCGCCAGGATCATAGCCACGGATTGTTATGTAACGCTTATGTAAAGTTTGTGGGGACTGCGTTCGCGACAGATACCAATGTATTTCTAAGCGAACAGGCAAATTAAACCTGAATTCCATTCGTCCCAGCAACTACCACTCTCAATCCCTCCTTGTCTAGAACCCATAGCGGTTTATAGACTTCCGCATCAACCTCTCGCCAATCAAACTTGAGAACGACCGACCGTATGCAGTCTCTACCCATCGCAAACATTTTCGCAGAAAGATCTGAACCAGGTCTAAACCACCGTGATTCGACCATGCTAACGAAGGCGGAATCATCGAATGTTCTGGTATTGTGGTGGCAATCCAGGTGAAGAGTGTGCAGTTTCGGAACTAAGGAGATGAAAATGGATTCATGCTGGATTAAGCTTGAGATGAGGTGTGAAGTGATTGGACCGTGGTGACTCTGTGGATTGGGCGATATGTAGTCATTAATTTCGAGATGGAGTAGAGAAGGTATGACTCGAAGGACTGCGATAAGGTCCGAATCAGAGAGGGATACATTGCGGAGGGTGAACGTGGAGATCATACAAGATGATCGGGATATGAATGAGATAAAATTCCCTGTCGACCAAGGATATGGTTCAATCCAATTGCTCTCTAACACAATCGCCCTCAAGGAAGGTAAGGCAAACGACAATAACACCATTTCCATGTATGACAGTGAATAAAACACATCCCCTGCCTCGATAACAAGTGATGTTATGTTGGGCCACATGTAACATGCACCATACTCCAGATCATTTTCCCAACCCTGGAGTTCAAGAGATTTGACGGAAGGGCATCTTTGTAGCACTTCCACCAATTTGGAGCGACTATACCGGAGATTTAGATGACGAAGTTGGTGGTATGGAGCTTTGGAAGGAAGTATCTCGCTAGTGGCAAGTGCACAAAGTTCGAGCATGTCGAAGCAATCCAAGTCATTATCTCAAAAGGAGAAAGATCCAACTCTGTAAGTGAAGAAAAATGCAACCCGGACAGTATTGCGTGGTATCTGAGCGATGAGTGACAACTAAGCTTGAATGTTCTCCAGCGGTGAGCGTGCTGTGTGAGGTAGATAAGCGAAGGAAACTCTGTTCCGCGATCCAGTATACCCGGCAGATACATCGTAGCCCGTGTACCCGATATAGACAGTGCAACCCGCAATGGACAATCACCCGATTTTTCCAAATATCGAGCGACAGTATCGGTGAAACCAGCTAGGGCTTTCACTTGGTCAGATGAGACAGCCTGTATTTCCACCTTTAGGTTAGCCCACAAACTAGGCGACGACAATGTAAGCGTATGCCAACGTGAGCATACTGAGCTGATTGCCATTGTAGGAAGGTAAGTTATGACGGGAGATGTGAGTTTGGTGGGAGGCCTCCACTCTGGAAACGATGGGTAGCTCTGGAGGAGATTTTCTTCGCACACGTACTGGAAGATATGCAGCAAAACTTCATTTGACAGCTTCCGCATCGGAGACAGCAAAGAGTGTAGCTGATCCCGCTGGATCACGAGCCGTTGTTTTTGCTTTTGGAGGCGAGCTATCTCAGAATCATGATCTTCGATATCTTTATCCGCTAGAGCCAGCATCCGTTTGAGCTCTTCTGCTCGCTCTGGGAGAACTACGAATGGCCCAAATTCCGATCGAAGTTTGTCGATTATATCAGCTTGTTCCGCAGAGCTTAGGCTTATGCGTATTTTCAAGGGCAGAGCGCATGATGGTGAATCCAGTGAGGCCATAAAATTGAATAAGCGCGCATGCAAACGGCCCGATAGAAAGACTAGCGCCAAAGCAATACCTTTTCCGCTCAACCCGCCAAAAACTTCAAAATAGACCGACAGGATGCCAAAAAAACATTCGAGTCGGGCTATGTGACACTATAAGCTTGGACTCATCGAAAGCATACATATAATAATGAAGGCCAACGAGTCCTAGTCGCCAGTTGCCATCAACAACTTTTGTTTTTTGTCGCCCACCATCAACTTCTCAAAATCTCAATATCAATGCTTACGATAATCTTACTGGTTTGTTCTCTTCCTATCGGGGCCTGTGCTTTGGTCTAACTGGCTGTGTTCTCTTTTTTTCTACAGATACGGTGAACCCCAGCCCGACGAAACGATATCAAGCCACCCTGGGTCCCCGAAACCCGTTATCGTACAATGCCCGTGACGAGTAGCTTGGTCGTCGTTACAGTACTGGAAAAGCTAGCGAAAATAAATGCGTGTCAGAAGAAGAAAAATAGCGGCGTTGATCCGACAGACCTTTATCGAAACAATAATCATAGACACTCTTTTTATTCGATACCTTGGGACTCGGGAGTTCCAACGACGACGATTCTTCTGCTTCACGAAAGAAGGCAACACACACAACCAAAGGTATGTCTTCCTTAATAATCACCTAACCCAGAGTTTCTAATGTATCTACAGTCATGCACTTGACCGGTACCCAGCTTATCCAACCATTCCCGAACATTCTCCTACATGTCATGTGCCGCCCAGACCTATACGAGATCTACTTTCCTTCGGTCGCTCAGAACTTCAACATGAAGCTCTCTACCGCTTCCGCTGACATTTTTCGATACGCCCGGGCTATCTGGCACATCCAAACCCACAGTCCTCTGATACATCCGCTCCCCAACTCAGACCAAAACCCAATACACCACTATCTTCCTCCACACCACGACACCACAATCCACTGTCCCTATCCCCTCGAATTCACTCACGTATCTATCGTAAAACAGGTGTTCTACCGCGATGCTGAAGAAAGCGTGTTTTATGACAATTATTGATAATGAGTCGATGGTGGGGAAATTGTTTGGGTTTAGCATCGGATTATGGGAAGGGGTGGGAATCGGTGGGAGATTCATACGCGTTGAGTTTCTGAGAGGCGCGGGGAGGAGAGCAAAGTCTTTGAGGGGTTGTGGGTGGTGTAGTGCAGAAAGTACGAAAGAATGGGTTATGGGCAGCGCGGACGTTGGGTCTATGTTTTGGGCGGCGAGATGAGGCCTTGAGGTCTTTGCTCCGCAAGTTCAGGCTGGTGAGGCTGTCCGGTTTCCGAAGGGATCGTTCTCTGTTCCTTAGCTCTTCTCAGTTTCTCAGGGAACGAGGTGATAACGAGTCGAACGAGTCAATTTTGGAGGACGGGAGGGATGTTGATGAGATCGAGAGAGAGAGGTCGCTCTAGGGTTCACTTAGCGAGTTCGCATGGCTTCAAAGCGAAGAGTCAGACTGTTTATTTTCTATTTTCCTTGGTTCTTTCCTCCGTAGAACAAGGATTGATGGAAGTTCCAGTACTGCATTTGCATATCGACGCTGGAAGGATTTTGATACCTCGTTAGAGGTATACCAGGTCTCGTACGCTTCACTGGCTTAGAATACATCCTTTTTCGGAGTTCATATCAGCATCATTTCACGGGCTGTTTTACCCTATTATACTTGGGCCGCCGACGGCGACGAACGCCAGTGAGACCAAAATCCCACCACAAGATTCCTTTTCTTCCTCTTATTGAGAAGACTAGTACTGTTGGTACGGGTTGAATATGAATCGGTAGCCTCTTCAATACACTATACGCGACACGTACTCACCTCGCAAGTCACATGAAACATGCTCAGTGGAAAACATAAGTCCTGCCAGTGCCTTAACTAGTCGCATACTCGCGAAGATCTTGGTTTTCATTGGAAATCAATCGTATTTAGATAGCGCTGATATCAAAATTGAATTGACCATCGATTGATGTCAACGAAGGCAATATGTGGCTCGGAAGAAAAAAATGGGACCAGACAGGACTCGACATGTCCTAAGGCTCGGACCCACGCCAGCTGTACTCTTGTAGCACTGCTCAAGAAAAGGAAACAACTTGTATTACGTCAATTGTGTACTATGAACAGCCAGCCGCAGATTATCATACATTCCCCCAACAACCTCAAACCCTCCTCACCGTTGCCCGTTACAACTTGAACAAGCTTGAACGTCAAAGTATAAGTACAAGAAGAGCGGAAGACAAGCCGGCGGGCGGCATTTTGCGCCCCAATCCCGCTGTGACATGGCTGTAAATGCATTTTTTTTGCATGGGGCGCACTAGTTATACCTTACACGAACACTTTATTCAAAGGAATAATATTTTCAATCATATATATCCACAATATTGCACTTCCAGTGACAGTAGGGTACATAAATTTAGGTACACAAAAAACATGGTAATTTACCATTATCTCGGCGGGGTGCACTAGACCTTCAAAATCGCGACATTTTGCACTCAAAATCAAAGGATTTCGTGGAGAAATGAGCGAGTTATCGTGCTTTTCATTTTGGGCCTGAAACGCGCTCAAATTTGATGTCGTGCGAACAGGCGCCAACTATTTTGAAAACAGCAATAAGCAAAATATAAATCAGACTTGAATTCCATTGGTTCCAGCAACTACCACCCTCAACCCCTCCTTGTCGAGAATCCGTAGTGGTTTGTAAACCTCCGCGTCAACCTCTCGCCAGCTGAACTTCAGAACAACCGACCGTATGCAGCCTCTACCCATCATGAGCATTTCCGCAGAACGATCTGACCCTGGTTTGAACCAGCGTGATTCGATCATACTAACAAAAGCAGAGTCGTCAAATGGTTCGGTACTAAGCTGGGAAACCAGACAAAGACTATGTAGTTTTGGAACTAGTAGTAAGGGGGTGGAGGTGGATTCATGCTGAGTTAAACTTGAGATGAGATGTGAAGTGATCGGACTGTGTTAAGGTAAGTTCAACTCAGTTGTTAAGAAAGCAAATAGATTATATACCTGTTAAGGTAAGTTCAACTGTAGGTATGTATGTCAATAAATAGACGAAGTAAATATATAGAAACGATCTCACCTCAGTTGTTAAGAAAGCAACTGAGGGAGTCGTATACGCCGCCTCTACGTGACTAAGTACCAACTGTACAGTATAGAGTAAGCACGGCGTATACAAGAAAGGGAACGGTCAAAGCTGTAAGTATGAGTCCCGATATGTAACGTACGGAGTATGCTCCAACACCCCCCCTACTCCGTACGATCTATCCCAAGGAGCGAGACCAATTTCGAGTGCGTCGGACCGTTCAGTGCCTTCGTAAATAGGTCCGCCACATTTTCTCCAGACCGAATCCTCGTTACGGTCACCTCACCACTTGCCACCTTCTCCCGAACATAATGGTGCCGCATTTCAATGTGCTTCACCAGCGCGTGCCTGTTGGGGTTCTGCGTCAGGCATACAGACCCGAAATTATCGCCCCGCATGTTGATTGGGCCTTCCTGCCCCAAGTCTACCTCCGACAGGAATGACTTCAGCCAGATTGCCTGTTGGGTAGCGCGAGACAGCGCAATGTATTCGGCCTCGGTGGTAGACAGAGCTACCGTCGCCTGTCTCTTGGAGCTCCACGATACAGGCCCACCCGCCATGAAGAACACATACCCTGACGTCGACCTGGATGTGTCTCGGCAGCCCCCATGGTCGGAGTCTACAAATCCGTGCGGTTTGAGGCCTGTACCCGGCCTGTCGTCGAGAGGATCTGGACACTCATAGGTTATGTCGTAGTCAAGGGTGTTCGCTATATAGCCCGCCAACCATACAACACATTCCCAATGTTGGCGTCCCGGATTCAGCTGGTATCTCGCGAGTAGTCCTGCTGCGTATGCCATGTCAGGCCGCGTGCATACCTGGCCCCACATACTAGACCCCACGAAGGCGCGGTATGGTTTGTCTTCCATGAAACGCCGTTCTTCCTCGGGTAATGGATTTGGTGCTTCTTGTAGGTGGACGTTTGGAGGTAGCGGGGTGTTTCGTCGTCGTACATTCTGGAGTCCAAAATGAGCTAGCATGCGCTCGAAGTATCTCTTTTGGGAGAGGGTGATGGCTTTCGTGACCGGGTTCTGTCTGATCGTCATTCCCAATAGTACCTCCGTCCTCACCTCGTTTGCCTCCCATCGACTCCCCAGGTCTCCGATTGCTTTATCACGACCCTCCTCGGTAGATGAACCTCCACATACGTCATCACCATCTCGTCGGAATCTTATGCAGGGATCTGCCCGTGAGGTTGTGTACCCATCGTCCTTGTATCCTTCCGCTAGTGTCGCCTGCCAGTCATGACTTCCTTGCATTGTGCCGTATATAGATTTCTTCAGCTTGCACACAAGGTGCTCCATTCCGGGCTTGACAAAACCTTCTGGTTGTTTCATGTACACGTCGTGGGTTATCGGGCTGTTGAGGAACGCTGCCGTGAAGTCGACTTGGAAGATGGAGAGTTTCAAGACCGCGATGATAGCCAGTACTAGGCGGACTGATTCCATCCGTGCTACTCCGCCGTATGTCTTATCATAATCTTGGCCCTGGATCTGTGTGTATCCCTGAGCCACATACCGAGCTTTTCGCTTCAAAAGGTTCCCGTTGGCGTCAAACTTTATTGCATATGTCCATCTTCCGCCTGTCAGGTTCGCATCCGGTGGTAAGGGTACCAGTTCCCAACAGTCTTTTTCCATCAGTGTTTTGTATTCCCGCTCCATTGGCTCTCTCCAGAGGTCCGGCCGTTGCATGGCCTGTTTGTATGAAGAGGGTACCCATAACTCACCCGATGTCGCGGCAAAAGAGTAAGGGCTCTTGGCGATAAGGGTCAACGGGCGTTCATCTTCTCCCGTATCCACCCTGTTTGTCCATGCCTCGCCCTCCTCCCTGGCTTTCTCCTCTCGTTCCTCGTACTCCTCACTCTCGATCAGTCTGCGCGATGGTATATGCCCGCGCGCGCTACGGCGGACTGGCTCAGGAGCTTGTACCTCTATCTGCGGTTGGTCTGGCTCAGGATGTTCTGCTGGTTTGTCAGGCGGATGCGGCGCCTCAACATCTGGCGTAATTACGGGAGATGGATCAGGGTTAGAGTTAGGACTAGGTGCAGGGTCGATCAGATCTGAATGTCTATTGATTTCGTTGTCCCCGGATCCGTTGTGATCGTGGTCGTTGAGCTCTGTGGATTTACGGGTACGGTGTGGTGTTCCTTCCTCAAAGACCACGTCGTGCGACTCCTCGATAGTCTTTGTCTCTGGAATCCATATTCTATACCCTCGTCTCCCTATATATCCCAGCAGCTTCCCCTTCACGGCTTGTCTTCCGAGCTTCCCGTCAGTTCTCCTTCGAGGTAGTGTTGCCCAGCAGTTGCACCCAAAAGGCCTCAGGTGCGCAATATCTTGTCTTCTGTTTGTCCACTGCTCAACAGGTACTAGGTCTGGATATCTAGCTGATGGCACAAAGTTGTCCACGTAGATGAACGTTGCAGATGCTTCACCCCAGAAAGAATACGGGAAACCTGAGTCCTCAAGTAGGGTACGCGTTCCCTCCATAACCGTCCTGAATGCCCGCTCGGCTACACCATTCGCTGCAGATGAATCATGTGGCACCTTCTCGATGAGGATACCATTCTCTGCACAATACTTGTCCACCGCCCCATTGTTTAACTCTCCACCACCGTCGATGCGTATCGTTCTCAGCTTCTTCCCAGTCTGCTTTTCTGCCATCGTTCGGTACTCGTGTAGACACTTCACGCCCGTCTCCTTGCGTTTATTATTCAGGTAGAATGGTACACGGAATGACGATTTTCCGTCCGTGCAGAGCAAGAGGTAACTGCATCCTCCTCGAGTTTGTGTTCTCGCTGGTCCAAATAGGTCAATGTGTACGCGCTCAAGTACCTCGGTCTCGTGGCTGAGTACCTCGTCGAAGGGCTGCCTCTTTGCCTTTCCGTATAGGCAGTCCTCGCACATGCCCGTTGCCTCGCCTTTGGTTATTTTCAACCCATCAACGAGGTTTCGGTTGGCCATGCGTGCAATCCGCCGGATTGCCATGTGTCCGAGTCGTCTGTGCCAGGTGAGTATGTTGGTGGGCCTATCTCTGGTGCGCGAATAGCTAACGTGCGTTGGTCCTGACTCTAGGATCACCACCTCATACATCTTCCCTTTACCAAGGCCTTGCATGACGGTTTCTCCTTCGAGGGACTTTACGGTCATTACTCCGTTTCCCCAGTCTCCCCGCATCCCTTTGCGGTCTAGCGTCGAGATAGAAATCAGGTTATGCGCGAACGAGGGTGTGTGTTTTACGCCCTGGAGTTTCACTAGTCTTTCGCTATCGCCAATACGTGTGACGAACTGTACCACGCCGATTCCGAGTATCTGGAACTTTCCTGCCTCACCTGAGATAGCGCTGTTCCCACCTTGGCCCTGCACTTCGGTGTACTCGATGAAATCCGACTTATGCACCCAACAGTGCTCTGACGCGCCTGAGTCAAGAAAAGTTTGTGTTACTGGGGCGGGAGGTGAATATAGGGATGTAGTTCCCTTGCATATGATACAGTCATTTGGGCTGACGATTGTATAACTAAGTATGTCTTTATCTACATCCCCGCTTTCCTCCTTTCGCTGACCTGTGACCTTTAGAATGGGATTAGGTGGTCTAGCCTTAGGGTCAGCGATTGGGTCTAGCTTTTGGACGGACTTGGACATACTCGAAGGGTTCGTGGCATTTACGGATAGAACGTAGGTGGCCATTGGCGTACTGGCGTCGGTTTTGTTGTCTTCCGTTGTTGCGGCCTTGGCGCTCGTCTCCGGCTTCGCCTTGTTCGTCTGTCCCTGTTTTGGCCATTGTCCCTCCATACCACCGCCCTTTGCCCAGCATTTCGTTGCCATATGGCCTGGCTTACCGCAGTTGTGGCAGGTAAACGCTGGCCTGTCTCCGGTGCGCTGTTGGTATGTGCTTGGAGTACGAGCGACCATGAGGGCCTTGACTTTCTTGGTCTCTCATTCTTCCTCCAACCTATCCTCTTCCTTCTGGAGCCAGAGGGTACGAAGGTATGTGAACGCGTCAGTGCTCGACGTTCCAGAGACGGTGCGAACATCTTGCTTCCAGTCGCTGGGCATGGACGAGATGAGGATGAGGCGGAACTGCGCGTCGGGGATACTTCCTCCGAGGTCGTGTACCTTTTTCAAGAGGTTTCGCATTTTCTTTTCGTGGTCCTCCATGGTCTGTTCGGATGGGTCAAATCTCTGAGATCGGAGCGCTGTATCGGCAAGGTGAATACGTTGCTCATCTTTCTTCTCGAATTGTTTAATGAGATTTTTCCAGATTTCGGATGCTCTCTTCGTCTCGTCGATTCCCAGTCCCGTAGGGTCGACCACGTTCGATACGATGGCCCCAGCGACGAGCCTGTCACGGGCTTCCCACTCCTTGTATTGTGGGACTGGGCTAAACAGTGGTGTCTGCTGAGGCATGTAGATTGGACCTGGGTAGCTGGCCGTAGGGGTTGGTCTAGCAATAGTCCCATCGAGGTAGCCTGCCAAGCCTTTTAATTGAATGGCGAATAAAATTTCCCTTTTGAAAGGTCTCCAGTTCTCTTCACCAACGAGCTGTTTCTCGTCTGGGAGTCTCGGTATATTTAGTAGATTTCCTGACATTTTTCGTGATGGACAATATACTTTCGATAATGTGTTTTCTCGATGTTTGCTTTGTTAGAGCGCGAGTCTCATAATCTGTTAAGGTAAGTTCAACTCAGTTGTTAAGAAAGCAACTAGATTATATACCTGTTAAGGTAAGTTCAACTGTAGGTATGTATGTCAATAAATAGACGAAGTAAATATATAGAAACGATCTCACCTCAGTTGTTAAGAAAGCAACTGAGGGAGTCGTATACGCCGCCTCTACGTGACTAAGTACCAACTGTACAGTATAGAGTAAGCACGGCGTATACAAGAAAGGGAACGGTCAAAGCTGTAAGTATGAGTCCCGATATGTAACGTACGGAGTATGCTCCAACAGACTGTTCCGAGCCCATCGATTGCAGCTGTCTTGCCATATGTCACAGCCCTCAATTTCAAGATGAAGTAGAGAAGGCATGACTTGAAGGGCTGCAATAAGGCCTGAATCAGAGAGAGAGATAGACTGTGGATGGTGAAGGTGGTGATAGTACAAGATGATCTGGATATGAATACACTAAAAGTATCCGTTGGCCAACGACTCAGCCTTGGAGCCATCCGGTGGCCATCCAACACAATGACGTTCAAGGAAGGCAAGTCAAAGGATGAGAACACCTTTTTCAGGTGTGAAAATTTCCTAATAGTAAGTGATGTGGTGTTGGGCCAGATGTAGTGTGCCCCATTTTCACGCTCTGTGTCATTCTTATAACCCTCGAGTTCAAGCGATTTGACGGAGGGGCATCTGTGTAGCATATCCGCCAGTTCTAAGTTACTACACCGGAGATGGAGATGGTGAAGTTGATGGCATGGGGCCCTGGATATGGGCACACTGGAAGTGGTAAGCGCACTGAGCTTCGGAGCATGTTCGAAGCGATCCAAGTCAGAGGGCAGCTCTCCTAGCTCGTAATTGTAGATATCTAACTCTGCAAGTAAAGGAAAATGCAGCCCGGAAAGTATCTCGTACTGTGTAAGCGAGCAATGCCCATGATACGAGAAAGTTTCCCAACGGCAAGCATGCTGGGTCAGGTCAATGAGGCAGGAAATGGAGCAGGAAAAAGAATCTGTGTCATGACAGGCTATATCCAGTGCAACCCTTAATGGCCAATCACGCGATCTCTCCAAATATCGCTTCACTGTGTCACTGTCAGTGAAACCGATGAGAGTCGCTGTTTCTTCCGGCATAGGAGGGTACATCTCCACCCTGAGGTTACTCCACAAAGCCACCGTGAGCATACTGAGCTGATTGCGATTACAGGGAGGTAGGTAATGGCAGGAGAAGTAAGTTTGGTGGGCGGTGCTTCGTTTGAGAACCAAGGGTAGCTCTGGAGAAGATTTTCTTCGCACGCGTACTGGAAGATATACAACAAGATTTTGTTTGACAGCTTCCGCATTGGAGACAGGAGAGAGCGTAGCTTGGCGCGCTGAGCCTCAAGTCGTTGTATTTTAGCCTGGAAACGAACCAGTTCAGAATGATGTTCCTCGATATCCTTATCAGCTAGAACCAGTGTCGCCTTGAGTTTTTCTACTCGTTCCGGGCTAAGCACAAATTGACCAAATTCTGTACGAAGTTGGTTTTCCAGATGAGCTTGTTCCGCAAGGCTTAGGCTTATGCGTGTTTTCGAAAACTTCGCACATGGTGAATCAGGTGAAGCCATAGAATTAAATAAGCGCGCCAGTTACTTCAAGTCTTTCACTAGCTCGCAGAAATATTTATTTCTTAGAACTGAAATATAGGAGATGAATGTATGGATTTTGAAAGAGAGAAGATGCTGTCTTCTACAGTCTGAGATTGCCCCTAAGTTTGAATAGACGCCCCTGTCAGGAGTTCTTGCAGAGTTCAGACTTTCTAATGGAAGATTTCAAGGTCAGACTGTTTATTATTGTCTTGGACAACAACCTATACCCATATTTGCTCCATGTCCTTACCCGTCCTCCCTCGGTGATGTGTTCCCATATCTGAGGGTGGCATGTTGTTTCTGCTGCACCGTGACATTAGCTCCAGCATCGACCTAGCTCCATGCATGTCTCCTCCTGTCAGACAAAGAGTTCACTGTCACTTCTACACAATTATACGATATCAATGCAGGGCAAATCCAGCGATAATGCAGGATCTTATCAATTGTATCTTTCGACTCAAACAATTTGTTCATTGCTTCATAGACGTTCGCATAACACTTCTGGGACTACTATGTCTTCTGTTGTAAATCTCCCATGTATTGAGATTATGTAGATCGATTGTCGGTGGCAGGATCCTCAGGAGTCAGTATCATAAGACCTTCGGTGTCCAGAATGGTTGGAACTGAGATTCCAGAGCGACCAGTATAGTCATATGCCCTAACAAATCGGGCTTGAATGTATCTGCGAGGATCGCATTCAGCTAGAAAAACATCTCTGTGTGGTACTCATCTGTATGCTGCTTTCAACGCAATGATCAATGAAAATCTAACAGATAGCACCACCTAAATAAGTACTTATTTCTAGACATCAACTCGGAACTTGGACTCCGATTTTAAACCAGTCCACACCAATAGCCCCTCCGGAACCTCAGGTACGCAATGACATGAAATCTCTTGGTCGGACGGTGAACAAAGCGTTGGCTCCCGATCTGTATCAGAACATTTGGCCAATGAGTGGTGTATGGCAAAAGATCAGTCGTTACAAAACCTGGACGGTCGGTAAATATTTGAGCACAATTTATTTATCATATCTGCATTTCATTTACCCCAACAACCACACTTCTCCTGAACAAGCTCAAACATGACAGACATTGAGGGGAACGAACAAGCAACTCAGACCTAAATTCAATCCATCGCAGCAACTACCACCCTCAAGCCTTCCTTGTCAAAAGTTTGAAGCCGGTTATACGCATCCGCATCAACCTCTCGCCAACCAAACTTGAGAACAACCGACCGTATACAGCCCTTGCCCATCCTGAGCATTGCTGCAGAACGATCTGACCCTGGTTTGAACCAGCGTGATTCAACCATCCTAACAAAAGCGGAGTCATCGAATGTTCCGATATCAAGCCAGGAAACGAGATGAAGAGTGTGTAGTTTTGGAACTAAGGAGATAGAAGTGGATTTACGCAGGATTAGGCTCGAGATGAGTTTTGAGGTAATTGGACTGTATGCACGCTGAGTCTCTGCATAGTTCCAGTTGTGATCCTCAAATTCAAGATAGAGTAGAGAAGGCATGACTCGGAGGGCTGCGATAAGGTCCAAATCTGAGAGAGATATGCCACGGAGGGTGAACGTGGTGATCATACAAGATGATCTGGATATGAATGAGATCAAGGTCTCCGTCCCCCAATTATCTGAACCCGACTCGGAACTGTCCAGCACAATCACATTCAAGGAAGGTAAGTCACAGGATAAGAACACCATTTCCAGGAACGAGATTGGACACCCTGCCCCGATAGCCAGTGATGTGATGTTGTGCGATGTGTAATGTACACTCTCTTGTTGGCGCCTAGCATCTTCCCAACCCTCAAGTTCAAGGTATTTGACTGAAGGGCATCTAGGTAGCATTTCCATTAGTTCTGAGTGACAATGCCTCCCTCCTGAGATCTTGAGACAATGAAGTTGATGGTATGGGGCCTTGGATGTAGGCACCTCCCAAGTGGTAAGTGCACAGAGCCTCGGAGCGTGTTCGAAGTAATCTAAGTCAGATGACATCCCTTGGTTGCTGTCAATACTGCAACTTCAAGTAATGGAAAATGCAGCTCGGACGGCATCTGGTAATGCATAAGCGAGGCCTCTCCAGTATACGCGAACTTTTTCCAACGGTGAGCGTGCTGTGTGAGGTAACTGAGCGACGGCAGCTCAGTTCCCTCATCATCTATCACATTCAGTGAAATTCTCATTGGCCAATTACCCGATCTCTCCAAATATCGAGCAATAGTAGCAATGAAACCAACCAGGGTTTTCGCTTGATCAGACGTAGCGGGGTGCGTCTCTACTGCTAAATTAGCCCACAAACTAGATGATGACAATGCAAGTGTACGCCAACGTGAGCATACTGAGCTGATTACCATTGTAGGGAGGTAAGTGATTGCGGGGAATTCGAGTTCGGCGGGACGTTGCCACGTTGAGAGCCATGGGTAGCTCTGAAAAAGATTTTCTTCGCATGCATACTGGAAGATTTGCAGCAAAATCTTGTTCGAAAGCTTCCGCATTGGGGACAGGAGGGAGTATAGCTTGGCCCGCTGGGCCTCGAGCCGTTGTTTTTTGGCCTCGACAACCATGATTTGGTCCTGAAGGCGAGCTAATTCTGAATTATGATCCTCGATATCTTCATCAGCCAGAGCTAGTATCTCCTTGAGCTCTTCTGCTCGTTCCGGGCTGACCACGAATGGACCGAATTCCAAGCGAAGTTCATTTTCCAAGTGAGCTAGTTCTGCAGAGCTCAGGTTTACACGTATCTTCGCACATGGTGGATGCAGTGAGGCCATAGAATTAAATAAGCGCCCATGTCCTTCAGCACGTAGAAATATTCTGACTTGCTCTTACTTACTTAGCATCGATACATGTTCTATTTATCGTGCATGTTATCCTTTGCAGCCGGTTTTCCAAACCCTTCTCAGACCATAGCTTCTGGTTTCTAAATTGTTCGAGACACTAAAGTACTAAACGAGTCTAACGACCGAGCCGGAACAACATGCAGTCACACCACTCCTCAGCCTGTGCTTTAAAGGGGGGTCTACAGCAGCACAAGCACCGATGGTTTCTGTGACAGCCCGTATCAGAAAATTTGGGAGTAAGAACAGATGGCAACGAACCTAGACTCATTTTCACGTTCAGATAGCGTCCTCTAGGATAATCTTTCATCTGGTTTCCTTCAGCGATCGTCGCTTCTGAGAGTTGGGAATGTATTGTTGGCCAGACGTTACTCATCAACCACAAACCGACTTCTCCATAACCGAGCAAACAGGAGAGAAGAACGACGATATTGCCTGTTACAAAGTTATATAGATCAACCTTGAAAATGTATTCGGGATGAACGGTAACGTTTGAATGCTTACCGGCCGTACCTCTCCCAACGTCAATGAGATATGCTCCATAAGCCGCGGTCGCAGGAGACTCTGGGGTTTGTGTCAACGGTGTCTCCTCAGAAACACCGAAAGTAGTGCAGAGCGTGGTACGGGTGTTGATTTCCTTGAGAACATTGAGTATCGTTTGCGTGGCCGAACTGATAACGGAGAAGGAAGAAGATTTCGCTGTGAGGAGGCTATAAGACAAGGGCAGGCGTGCGACTCACGCATATGCCTGGGCATAGTATCTTGAATACATGTAACCTTGTCTATGAAAGACATTAGAGTGCGAAGGAATCGAGAAACACACAGTGACACACCTGATGAAATACACAACATTCTCTTTCGAAAGTGTCTCCAGCCTGGGAGCATCACGGAGTCATGCTCTATGTAGACTTTCCAGATCTGGTTTTGTGTGATAGATGGTATGAGTTTGTAGGTGTGATTCGGGGAAGGTACAAATTAGCTACAAGACTAACGACGAAGGGTTGTATTTACGCACAGGTTGGATTGAATGAAAGCAATTTACTATTTAGTGGCCCATGTCCGTGTCCGATAGCTGAGCGCTGGACATTGGATCTGCAGTCTCTATTCCGAGGTGAGTGTGTTGCAAAACGGACAGAGTTGGCCACTGTATATGATTTAGATGATGAGGAGAGCTGCAATTCAAGACGTACGATTTAGCACTGTCAAGGCAATTACTGCACTGCACCGCCACTGGTTCTGTAGCATCCGTGAGTTACAAAAGTCTTTTTTATCGGCCTTGAAAAAGAAAGTCCAAAAGCAAGTGGTTAAGGACATGAACTTGATGATTAATGTTAACACGTAGTGATATACCCGCTTGGATGCTTGCGCCGTTACTGGAGCTCGGAGCTCTGGAGTCTGATCCAGCGATAGTCAAGACAGGTTGTCCATAAGTTCAAGTTCAAGTTGTCCATAAAACTTAATCTTATTTAAAAGCCCGTGACTGCGCGCTTATTACCGTGCTTAAGATCTTGCGAGTCGAACGTAACACGAACGCTCTTATCATCGTTATTCAAATTTTTATGATGTCCCAGGGGATATAGGATGAATGTAAAACCAAGGAAAACCATTGAAATATTGACAGTCTAAGCGTAACGCTGCCTGAGTAGGTTTGCCCTTCATGAACAATTCATGAATTCGAAAGTCCATTCGATACTTCATGTAAGGTCGGAAGGTCGGGGCTCCATGGACCGTAATACTAATAGGTGAGGCATCACAACAGCTCCAGGATAAGATCTTCCCATAGCAAGCACAAGTCTAGTAGCGGCGGTGCAACTGGGGCCCGTCCTGTTCGCGTCCCCGCCCTCGCCGCCGGCTTTCCTCTGCAAAACCACTACAGTCTACGCTACCGACTCGCAAATCTGTTGCGTGATCCTCCAATAATTCAACAGCTTTGCCTCCATCCATTAAAGTAGACTAACCACATTGATCAACGAATTCAAACAAAGACGAGGATGAGTGAGATGAGCGCCACACACGCTGGAGGGAGTCTGATGGTTCCGAGCGCTGTAGACAGAAGTAAAGGACTAAGTATATGTTGTATATGATCCAATTGAAAACTGTCTCAGCAGCTGATAAAGGGTGGCTCTCCTTTGAAGAAGGTAGGAGCCACAGGAGGACAGAAGGATGGCCCTTTCCCGGCACATCACCTCCGCCACTACCACTAGGACATCCACGTTCCAACCGCATCCATGGGTTGCCCTCACCTGCCCGCTGTTTGATCGTACTTCACTCCAGAAGAGCAGAGCTGGGGCAGAATGGGCCCTCCACATTACTTCGCCGTTGGCCAAGGCCAAGCAACCTTCTTCAATCCCGTTGCTAGTGACTCACAGTTCCACATTGATGTCTTGTTCCGTTCGTACCCATTTTTGTAGCTTTCCTTGCTCTGATTATCACAACGATTAAGCCTAGGGCCCTAGGGTCTTATCATTTAACTCAACTCGTTTGTTCCTTCAAAGACGATGATGGAACACTTCTCAAACCCTGTTCATCGGTGATTCGATAACAGCCTGAATAAGCTCAAACAAGACAGATATCAACGTATTTACTAACATACAAATAAATTAGACCTGAATTCCATTCGTTCCGGCAACTACCACTCTCAAGCCCTCCTTGTCTAGGATCCGTAGTGGTTTATACACTTCCGCATCAACCTCTCGCCCCTCAAACTTGAGAACAACTGACCGTATACACTCCTTGCCCTTCATGAGCATTGTCGCACAAAGATCCGAGCCAGGTCTAAACCAGCGTGATTCGACCATGGTAACAAAAGCGGAGTCATCAAATGGTCCGGTGATCTGGGAACTTAGACGAAGAGTGTGTAGTTTTGGAACCAATGAAATAGATGGGGATTCATGTTGAGTTAGACTTGTGGAGTGATTGGCACCAGTGATTTGACTCGTACATAGCTGTCATCGATTTCGAGATGGAGTAGAGAGGGCATGACTCGAAGGGCTGTAATAAGGTCCAAATCAGAGAGAGATAGACTGCGCACGGCGAAAGTGGTGATCACACAGGATGATCTGGATATAAAAGATATAAAAGTCTCTGTTGGCCAATTAACCGAAGCCTCTTCTAACACAAGCTCATTCAAGGACGGTAAATCAAGGGATAAGAACACCATTTTCATGTATGAGTTCTTGTGCGTGCCCCTAATAGCAAGTGATGTGATATTGCGCCCTGTGTAAGGGCCTGTTCAGCACCGATATCTGATCCGAGTTTGCGTGAGTTTTGGAGCTCAAATTCCCTGATATATCATCGTGTGAATTTGTGTGATATCAGCGTGATTGAGAAGATATTTGACCCTACATAACATGCCTCTTCCATGCTTAATAGAGGGCATTTAGTGTCAGATTTTGGTCTATTAGAGGTTTCCAAACACTACTTTACATATTTTTAGTGAAGAGAAGACATGATGCACATTCATTGCACAATAATCAGCAGTAACAAGTAACACAGATAACAGCTAGTCACATCAAGTAACAAATCTCGCGTTTCCCGAGCTCCAAAACTCGGATCAGATATCGGTGCTGAACAGGCCCTAATGTGCATCATGCTCTCGATAACAGTCCTCATGACCTTCGAGTTCAAGATATTTGACCGAAGGGGATCTATGGAGTATTTCCACCAATTTTGAGCATGTATTCCGGAGCTTGAGATAACAAAGTTGATGATCTGAAGCCTTGGATACAGGCAGCTCGGTAGCGGCAAGTGAACAGAGACCCGGAGCATGCTCGAAGCGGTCAAAATCAGACGACATATGTCCGAAGGTATGATGGCGAATATCCAAGTCTGCAAGTAAAGGAAAATGTAACCCAGAGAGAATCTTGTGCCTTGTAGGCGAGCAATACCCATGATACGTGAAAGTTTTCCAACGGTGAGCATGCTGTGTCAGGTGGATGAGGGAGGGATACTCCGTCGCACGAGGCATACCCTGTATATTCAGCGTCAGACTCAATGGCCAATTACCTGATCTCTCCAAATATCGAGCGACAGTATCAATGAAACCAACCAGGGCTTTCCCTTGGTTCAGCGTAATAGGGTGTGTTTCTACCTCTAGGTTAGCCCACAAACTGGGCGACAACAACGCAAGTGTACGCCAACGTGAGCATACCAAGTTGATTGCCATTGTAGGGAGGTAAGTGATGACGGGAGATGTGAGCTGGGCGCTAGGTCCCCAATCTTGAAGCCACGGATGGCTCTGGAAGAGATTTTTTTCGCACACATAGGCGAAGATATGCAACAAAATTTTGTTTGACAGCTTCCGCATCGGCGACAAGAGAGAGCGTAGCTTGGCCCGCTGGATCTCGAGACGTTGTTTTTCAGCCTGGACAGCTATGATTTGGTCATGAAGGCGGGCGACCTCAGAATCATGATCCTTGATATCTTTATCAGCCAGAGCCAGCATCTCCTTTAGCTTTTCTGTTCGTTCTGGGCTAACCACGAATGGACCAAATTCCGAGCGAAGTTCGTTTTCCAAATGAGTTAGTTCCGCAGAGCTTAGGTTTATGCGTAATTTTGCACATAGTGAACGCGGTGAGGAGGCCATAGAATTGAATAAGCGCGCAAGTCCAAGCGTCTCATCTCCTGTCCCCTATTTATATGGATGTCCCCAGCGCGCATAAATGTTTTGAATGTTCTTAGGATCCATAATGTTCTATTTATCATGCAAGTTAATTATCCTTTGCAAAATACTTCTCAGACCGTAGTTTCTTGCTTCGAATCATTTGACTATGGGCAAAGTATGTAATTCAGAAAGGACGACCACTGCAGTCAGAGTTTAGCAACAGAATTCAAGCTCAGACCACTAGTCACCGTCTACGCTTACTTATATTACCCTGCATGTCCCTCATTTTCTGCGCGAAGATCTTCACGACTACTCGGTTTCCCACTAACGCTCACCCTTCCTAAACCAATTCCATAGACTACGATAGGTTCATGGCCATATCCCAAAACCCCTTCTCCAACTCCGTACACCTCTCCCATACGGCGCACCACTCTTCAAGCCTGTGTTTCGAAGGGGGGTCTGCGGCCGCACGAGCCTTGATGGTAGCTGTAATGGCAGGACTCAAGATCTGGATGAGAAGCACTGAAGGCAACGAACCTAGTCCCATTCTCACCGCGCCCTGATAGCGTTCTCCAGAATAATCTTCGATCCATTGAAGGTAGGGGTTGCCTTCAAGGATAACCCAACGATCGTCGCTCCCAGGAGTTGCGATTGTCGGCTGGACGTTTTTTTTAAACCACAATCCGACCTCTCCGTAGCCGAGCAAACAGGATAGGAGAGTGACGAGGAGCATCGTTGTATCGCCTAATACGAGTTTATTTTGGATAAGACTGGAAATCGGTTACGCATGAACGCTTACCTCTCAACCCAACGTCAATGAGATATGCTCCGTAAGCTGCGGTCGCAGGAGACTCTGCGGTTTGCGTTAACAATGTCTCCTCAGAAACACCGAAGGTGGCGCAAAACGCGGTATGAGTGTTGATTTCGTTGAGGACGTTGAGTATCGTTTGCGTAGCCAAACCAATAGCGGAGAAGGAAGAAGATTTTGCTGCAAGGAGACTATGAGAAAAGATCATTAGAGAGTTAGGAAGAAAGAGGGTGTGCGACTCACGCGTACGCCCGGGCGTAGTATCTTAAATACAGGTAATCCTGTCTATAAAAGATTAAACGTTGACGTTGATTAGAGGCGAAGAAATCGGGGAATACACACCTGATGAAATGCACAAAATTCTCCTTCGGGATCGTTCCTTTCCCCAGGAGCTTCACGAAGTCATGCTCTACGTAGGCTTTCCAGACGCGACTGGTTTTGCGAATGAAGAGCGATGATAGAGGGTACGGGTTTGTAGGTGTGATTCTGGAAAGGGACTTCTCAGCGATGCGGGGGAATGATGGCGAAGAAAAGAGTTTACCTCGGTACAAGTAGCTGATGCATGGAATGGAAATGATTTAATGGCCCATGTCCGTGTCCGATAGCCGAATCTGCAGTCTCGATTCAGAGTTGAATGTACCGTGTTGCAAAACGGACAACGTCGGCCACTGTATATGGATTAGATGATGATCAAGGAAGCCACAATTCGAGACGTACGATCAGAGCCTGAAGCCAACCTAGCCGCAATCGCTGCACTGAGCGTACAGCTGTCGTTGACTCAATACGAGGAAAGCAGAGGATCATGCATGGTCCGCCTCGCATCTGTGCTTCCAGAGCTTTGGTGTAAAACATCCACAACGAGTTCACAACTCGAAGCAGCAGAACCAATGAATTGGCCTTGAAAAAAGGAGTCCAAAGGTTGATGCGTTGACGCGCGGGCGTTGAGTACATTGAGTGGCCAGAGATATCCTGGTATGCTCACTTGAATAGCAGCTACTGGTGGTACTGAAATCCGAGCTGGTTGATCAGCTAATAAGAGATGCGCGCTTACCTCCGAAAAGGCGCTTAAAAAATTTCATTTCCCGGTCAAGTCGGATTCAGGTTTTCCAGCTCCAGCTTGAGTGTCGAGGAAGAGGAAGAAGGGAGGAGAAACTTATGGACAAGGAACCACATGTCACTCAACCTTTACCGGTATCACCAGTGCCACCGTAAGTCTATACTGTACATGTGCATACTCTTCACTTCTAATTGAACTACGACCATCTCCAACACTTTGCACAATTCATTACCTCCGTCAGGGAATTCCGTACATGTCAACCTTACCTTTTCCCTTCAGTTGGCTCTCGATCCGAACGACGGATCCAATATTTCATCGTTATGCGTTATTTTCATCCCAAATGGCTGTCCTCGTTCGAAAGAAGATTGTGAAATGTTCCCTCAAGGCTACTGTATACATGGTGGTTAAAATTTGGTGACATTTACATATATTGAACAGGTGCGAATGGCAAGTGAGGGGGGTTGTTTCCCTTGCCTATCTGTCAATCATACATGTACTATTTACGACTGATCTGATATACATGCCAACGTTTAATGCTTCTTCGAAGGAAATCCACGTCCACTGAGGTGTTTGTACTGCGCCTTGATTGTTTTCGCCATCTGCTCGTTGTTTATCTGCTCTAGAATTGGTTCATGGGACTGCAGTATATGTTGTTGCACAAAGTTGATAGCTGCCAAATGGAGGGGAAAAAGCGTCCAGTGAATACTAGTCATTTATGTAATTTTCCGTATTGCAACTAACCTTTCTCGAATTCTGCAACCAAGTCTCGTTAGTTGGCAATCATGCAAAAGACGTAAAACCAATGCTTACCTTCACTTTCCTCACCTGCGCTTCCACCACCTAACGTACTCTGGACCAACCCTTCACTATATGGCGGGAATTGGGTATTACCATGTTGGATTGTCGCTTCAATCCTTCCTGCCAGATCGTGCCCGAGCAGTACAGTCTCTGGTGGCACATCCTCATCTTCGGTACGTCCAGTAGCAGCAATATTTCCCGGCCCCACTGAACTGACGTCAATTGCGGGTGCCTCAGGGACCTCATGAAATACTCCTGTGAGCTTTTCTACGAGTTTTTGTCCTGCCCCGAGATGCGCTGAAGGTAACTCTGTTACAGTCTTAAGCAGAAACACGGTCAAGCTGAGTGGAGCCTGTTACAGGATGTTTTCATACCTCAGGTGGTGGCACTTCGAAAATCAGGCTACGTTCAGCTGGTGTCCCACTGGCAGAATCAGTTGCCTGCAAATGCTCAGAGTCGGGTTTCGTTCCTCCTGGATTCTCCAAGCCAAGGCTGAACACATGTTCCATTTACCAACTGTTGTTTAGAGGGTGATAGAGGTAGTTTGAGTTCAAGGCGAGATATGGACTGGTGACGTCGATGCTGATGCATAAATACTGTCAATTGATACTTAATGTTTGCTTAATATAGAGTCAATGGATGACTAGCCCATCTCGGTCAGGGTGAATCACCCCACTTTGACATCAATGCAACATTCCACTTACAGCATCGTAGATCTGATCAGATGGTGAAGGGGCCTCGAGGGTCCAGAGAAATGGCCGACTTTTTCGAACACATGAGTGAGGAAAGAAACTGTACAAAAGGAGCCCACGCCATTCAAGAGAGGTGCTCATGTAAAGGTGGCCCGGGCTCCCATGGAGTCATACTCGAAAAGCTTCTGATGACCAACAACCCAGCTGTGATAGATAACCTTTGGTGCTGGCGGTTATGAGGTAGGGCCTGATTATTGCCTGAGTAGTTTGTTTGTCAGAGTCCGCCCAAGGAAGAGCTGTAATCACAGAATTTCGTGTGGTACAAGAAGGACTAAGATTAGGTGGCGCTACTTATTGAGTGCTAAGCGTTAAGTGAACCACCACCACCACCACACGCCATCTCCCACGCCATCTCTTCTGCAACCGGACCTTCCTAGGATGTTGTAGGAAGCCCACTGGGCCTGCAACTTGTACTTCTTGGATAGAAAGCGATCCGGTGTGTCCACATTTCGGTCCCGAACCGCATGCGCACAGTACTAGTATAGTTGAGCATAGCAGCTTGATGTTATGACTCGATCAATAGTCTCGTCCAAACCTTCACAGTACGTAACTCGGCAGTAAAAATGATAAGAGAAATTAATGAGATTATAGAGCAAGCCTTTCCGTTCGTTGAAACCGCTAGGCAAAAAATATATACTCAAACAACTAGGCTCAAGTAAAGTTAGTAACTAGTTTGTAATACAAAACTCACAGAAGTTATTATTTGGAGATAGCTCGACAAATAATAATAAGATTACCCTCGGAGATGGCTCGACAAGCAGTAATATGAATCAGAACTAATACTCGGAGATGGCTCGACAAGTAGTAGTGAGTATGGTGTCTAATACTCGGAGATAGCTCAACAAGTAATAGTGAGTGTGATGTCTAATACTTGGAGATAGCTCAACAAGTAATAGGAAGTTGCAACTTGGAGATAGCTCAACAAGTGGCAATTAAAGAAGTATTCACTAGGAGATAGCTCAACAGGTGAATATTAGTGGATACAACTTGGAGTTAGCTCAACAAGATGTATAAATGTGTATTGTAGCTTGGAGATAGCTCAACAAGATACAATGAGTTGGTCTGGTGATTCACACAAGTGATAACAGCAAACAAGTGGGGGTTTGGATTTAAGAAAAATAATACGTCTAACGTACATTGGTAAATCTAGACTACTTATATACTGTGCAATGTGTACTAGTTAGGAAATGCTGCGGAATGACTAGATTTGAGTCATAACTGCGGAAATACTGCGGATGAGTCAGTCTGACTATGTAATGCTGTGCAATGACTAATATTGAGTCATGTATGCGGAACCGTAGTTGACTCAGATATCTGGCTGTGCAATGACTGATATTGAGTCATTGATGTAAAGAGGCTATGCAATGATGTCATAGCTGTGGAGCAGTGATGTGATATCATAACTGCGGAGCAGTGGAATGACATCATGATTGTGGAGTAGCAAGATGACATCATAGTTGTGGAGCTAGAATGATGTCATGACTGTGCAGACTGTGCAGTGACTGTTAAAGATCATTCTGGTGTTCTGGAAGAATGTGTGCAGCATTAACCCAAATGGTGTTGAATAACTAATGAATGTAAAATGTTAAGTAGAAGTATTAATGATAGTGTTCATAGTTGGTTACAGAAGAAAAAAGATTGGGTGTATAGGATTTAGATCCTGGTCATAACAGTACTCCCCCCTTAAGGCCGAAACCCTCTGAGGCCACATAGGAGTTAGGTTATCCGGTCATAGTTAGTGGAATTGCACCTATCAGTTGCATCTCAAGTAAAGATGTTCATGAGTTCAAGCATCCTGACTTCAAATGGTGGTTATGTGATGGCCTGTTAATTGGTCATTAATTGGACATTAGTGTCGTTAGTGTCATTACTGTAATTGGTGTATTTTCCGTGCCACATTAGTTGCATCAGACCTGGGACAATAAACATCATGATTTCAATAGTACATCAGCATGTTGGGCGGTACTATGTCCATGGATCTGATTTATGGGAAGTCCATCAATCAAAATGATTGTTTCAAATTTTTCTGATTGCTTGATTGCATACAGCTGTTTGCATATCAGTGATTTGATGGTGGCTTTGATGTCAATTGGTGCCGTCTGATTGATGATTTTTATGGGAATAGTGGACTTTCGGACATTTCATTTCCTGAACTTGAAACTTGTCACTGTAGTATCTGCGTCTTGGACACAGATCCATGCATTTCAGTAAGCATTAATACCAATCTGGTATTTGAATCTCATGTTGTCCAAGTGGCGAGAATTGGAGATGTATCATTATTTTATGACCAAGTTATGACTTGATGCAATATTGATGAGGTGTATTATTAGATGAAAAAGCGGGTATGATATAGCTGTTTCATCTTAGGTTGGTCTGAAACTCATCAAATCGTCCAAGAACTTTCTTCCTTTCCCCTTCTCATTCAGCATTTTTACATGTCTTTCAAAGCTTGTTCATTTCCTGATGTTTTTTCTTCAGTTTCTGGGCACACTATCTGCTATAACTAGTGGCATTTCAGAGATTATTGGGGTAGCGTTGACATTCTTTGTGGTTTTTTCTGGTGAGAACTCTCAGTAGCACAATACATGGTGCATTGCTTTCTATAGAGTCGGAGTATATGGCATAATTCAAGGCATAATTGGGCTTATTTGACCAATAATCTCATTTACAATCATTGGTGAAAGGTGAGGCATAGATATTGGATAAAATCTGCAAAAACCTGTTAATTGATTTTGCTCTGCAGATAGATGTATTGAGGTGGGTTAAAATCATGGAAATAATTTCTGGTGATGTTTCCACTTGAGTTGTAAGCAGAGTTATTGGGGTGTAATCATTGTGACTATGAGCATCTGGTTATTGAGATGCTAGGATGTTTATCTGGTCGATGTCCTTTTATCCATCCCCTTTTGCATTCCTTCCCAAGAGTGTGCCAACAATATCCCAAATTTCATCTTTAACTTCAATTATAATGTTGTCGGGTATTTTTCTGGAAGTTTCAATAAATGCAGCTTGACCTGACACATGTTCATGCTGTTGTGGGCAGTGTTGGGCAAAGTGGCTTATCTTTTCACAGTAAGTACAAGCCCCTTTTCCTTGTCTTTGGTCATACTCCTCTGGAGTGACCCAAGTGGTTAGTACTACTGACATCTTATTAACATTATCATTTCTAGAATTGTCTTGATTCATTCTAGAAGCTCTTGGAGTCAGCGTGGTGGCCCTCTGTTGTTGAGCTTGTGATGTATGATTGTTTGGTGGGCTATCCTGATCCAAAACTGTATTTTGAGCAGTATGACAGTCATTTTGTACAAAGTTATCGATTTCTGGACCATATGCTAGTGGGAACAATGGTGAGGCTCCTTTTGAAACTTTTTGTGTCCTGCCTTTGTGTGAGCCAAAAGAATAATCATTATTGCTTTGCAAAAAATCATGTGCTTGCTCAGCCCAGTCCAAACCTAAAGGCTCATGAATGAGAGTCTGTGGAACATGATTATTTTCTGCAGGTAGTGGCGTTGCATCTATTGGTTGGGTTTCAAGAAATAAAGATTGACTTGTAGCTTGAGCTTGATTAGATTTTGTAGACATTACAAAATTTTGTTTTCTGCTCATAAGGCTGGCATTTCTTTGCCCTCGATCAAGTAGCGCCTGACTACTACCAGTATGTGCTAATTCATCATGTTGAGGTAGAGTTGCAGAGTGAATAACTTGGTTGTCATTCCTTGTTCCTTGCTCCACTTTTTCAACAGGATCCGGTGCTGATGACATGTGCATCACAGGTTGTAACATAGATAGCCTGTTGACAATCTGAGGGCTTGGTGAGTGAGCCCTAGATTCCTCTACACTGTGTTGAGGATGAGTTTCTACCACATTTCCTGTGTTTTGTACAGGTGTGTGAGCACTTTGTGCATTTTCTTGTGCATTTTCCTGTCCTTTGGCTCGTTGGCTTGTATGAAGAGAAGGTGCTAATTCAACACTCATATTACTCCTTGCCCTCAGTAGAGCTTGAACCTCATCCCTTTGTATCTCAGTGTATAGGTGTGTTAGAATTTGAGTATTTCTTTCTTCTGACATCCTTTGATACAGGTTTGGGCTTAATGATGCAAGTTCTCTCTGACCTAGTCTTGTCAACTGTTGGATCCATTGCCATGGCTGAGCATTACTGCTTCTATAGCCTAATGACTCCAAAAATATTTGGCATTGCTGGCTGAGTCTGTCAAATTGTATTTGTTCATTTTGAAACTGGTTCAGAACTGGTACAGTATTGTTTGACTTGTATGAGCCTTGTTTTACTGAACTTTGGAAAGATCCACTTGGTGATGGATGATTCTGAGCAGATATAGTTGGCTGTAAACCTTGCAATTGAACAGGTGCTTGTTCATGCCCTTGTGAGTGATTTAAACTCCTAACAACACTTCCAGCATTGTGATCTGACTGAGAATGGTGAGAGAGAGATTTATGATGTGGATTACTATGAGTCATGGAATGCTCTTGCCCTTCCTCAGGGACTAAAGACAATGGAGATCTTCTAATAGGTTCAATTTGTCTTTGACTTGATAGTACAGAAGACATTTGGCCATTAGTTGTTGTACTCCCAGTTGCCTGTTTGGCTCTAGTAATTGCTGGTACAGATGATGAGTGGTAGGTAGGTGAAGGACTTTGTTCTGGTTCTGAGAACTGAACAATGTTCCTGCTTTGCCGTGTAGATTCTCCACTTTGAGATTTGAGTGTATCAAATTGTGCAGAATGGCTATGATGTAAAAAAGGTAGAGGTGCACTTGCTACAAAATTAGGCATTTGCTGCTGTTGTCCTCGCGAACCATTATCAACTAAATGACTGGTGGAACGGTCATCATGACAAGCAAATATCTGTGCAATTTGTGCAGTAGGTGGCATTCTAACTTCTTGAACCACAGTTTCCGTTAAATTTGAACCCTTTGATCCAATGTGAATTCTCTGCATTACTACAAATTCACCATTTGAAATAGTAGTGGGTGACCCCCGGTTTGTATTTCCAACATTAGTATTGTGTTGTCCCAGTGTATATCCTGGAGCATTAAAACCAATTGGAAAGGTGGGGATATTAGATCCTTGAACAAATTGGTGAGACCCAATCTGGGTGTATGATCTAGTTGTTTGTGTAGACATTCATGGGGGCGGGTGGAGACGTATTATTATGTTATGACTCGATCAATAGTCTCGTCCAAACCTTCACAGTACGTAACTCGGCAGTAAAAATGATAAGAGAAATTAATGAGATTATAGAGCAAGCCTTTCCGTTCGTTGAAACCGCTAGGCAAAAAATATATACTCAAACAACTAGGCTCAAGTAAAGTTAGTAACTAGTTTGTAATACAAAACTCACAGAAGTTATTATTTGGAGATAGCTCGACAAATAATAATAAGATTACCCTCGGAGATGGCTCGACAAGCAGTAATATGAATCAGAACTAATACTCGGAGATGGCTCGACAAGTAGTAGTGAGTATGGTGTCTAATACTCGGAGATAGCTCAACAAGTAATAGTGAGTGTGATGTCTAATACTTGGAGATAGCTCAACAAGTAATAGGAAGTTGCAACTTGGAGATAGCTCAACAAGTGGCAATTAAAGAAGTATTCACTAGGAGATAGCTCAACAGGTGAATATTAGTGGATACAACTTGGAGTTAGCTCAACAAGATGTATAAATGTGTATTGTAGCTTGGAGATAGCTCAACAAGATACAATGAGTTGGTCTGGTGATTCACACAAGTGATAACAGCAAACAAGTGGGGGTTTGGATTTAAGAAAAATAATACGTCTAACGTACATTGGTAAATCTAGACTACTTATATACTGTGCAATGTGTACTAGTTAGGAAATGCTGCGGAATGACTAGATTTGAGTCATAACTGCGGAAATACTGCGGATGAGTCAGTCTGACTATGTAATGCTGTGCAATGACTAATATTGAGTCATGTATGCGGAACCGTAGTTGACTCAGATATCTGGCTGTGCAATGACTGATATTGAGTCATTGATGTAAAGAGGCTATGCAATGATGTCATAGCTGTGGAGCAGTGATGTGATATCATAACTGCGGAGCAATGGAATGACATCATGATTGTGGAGTAGCAAGATGACATCATAGTTGTGGAGCTAGAATGATGTCATGACTGTGCAGACTGTGCAGTGACTGTTAAAGATCATTCTGGTGTTCTGGAAGAATGTGTGCAGCATTAACCCAAATGGTGTTGAATAACTAATGAATGTAAAATGTTAAGTAGAAGTATTAATGATAGTGTTCATAGTTGGTTACAGAAGAAAAAAGATTGGGTGTATAGGATTTAGATCCGGGTCATAACACTTACATTCTGCCTGTCGTTAGACGGCTCAATTTCAGGACTTTGTCCTGCATACGGTGGTAGTCGTGAACTATGACTACCGTCGTGTGAATTTATTGGTGACGTGGCATCACCATGTTGTGAGTGGCGATTGCTCGCATCTCGTTGGGACTTCTCTGAGTTCCTGTTTTGGTCCATGTGATCAAACTTTTGTTGATTTTGCTTGGCGCTTTTGATGCGGAGTAAGAGTGGTGATAATTGTTTAGATTACTTTATAATTCTAGTCGAGTAGTTATTACTTCTCGTAGTTTTGTGCACACAATCTTTTAATAAAGATTTTTGATGCTCAAAAAAGTATAACGCCCTTAGGCGAGAGTCTTACGTTCACACGAAAGAGCACGACAAAGGCTATGCGATTGTGTACTCGTAGTGTAGAAGAACTACAGTAATTTATGTAATTCGACCAGTTATAGTAATCGAAATGAATAGAATAGAAATGATATCTAATCGTAAGATAAGATAAGATAAGAGTCGCGATGCGACAAAAGTTAAGGCCGCGCCATAAGGCGCGGCCGGAAGGGAATCAGGCAAGATGGGGAGGAGGCGTTACAGAGACTTAGGCTAATACTAGTTAACTATTTATACAGTTTGAGAGGGTATGAGAATGGATCCATAAATAGAGGAACATGAGAGTCTGTAAATAAAGATGACATAGGAATCTGAATCTATAAATAAAATGTTCAATACAAAGAGATCAGCTTGTGATATTGTCTGGCTATATTAGTAAGGTGGAATGAGTAATAACTCCGCACAGGTTCCGATGACATCATTACTGAGTGATCATCACATATCATCAAACAAAATGAAATGAAGTTGGTGACAAATGATATTATCAAAGAAAAACATTATACTCCAATGTGGATGAAAGGGACCCAAGTAGCAAATGAAGGCTGGGTATTCAGTTGAAGGTTTTGGATTGCATAATGTAATGCTTCTGCTACTTGGGTGCTGTCATTCTTACCATCCTTAAACAAAAACCTGTATACATCATTGGCTACTTGTGGAGCATGGGAGTCACTGATAGACCACATTGTTGCTATGACACTGCGGTACCCTGCTGAGAGCATTCCAGCTGCAAGATGAACTGCTTCTGTTGACAGGTTCTCATCACCAGTTGCAGTCTGACAGGCAGAAAGGAATGCAAGACCCTTGGGTGGAAGTTGCATTGTTATTATGTCATTTATTGTTAGCTTAGAGTTACTCTCTAAAACTAAACCACTCTGAAGTGGATCTTGACTATCCTGAGTTCCATGACAAGCAAAGTGAGCCCATTCATGTCTTCTCATTTCTTCTGCAACCCTTGCAACAGTTGCATTTGAGCCTTTCAGTGTTTTTACTGTTATTGAATCCCCTGCATATTTTTGAATATAATCCAATTCAGTTTCAAATCCAGGAAGAGTGGATGGCTGGGCAACAGCAAGAACTTTCAGATCTCTTGGTTGATTTGAGTAGGAGCTTTGAGCTTCCAGAAGAGCTGTCAATGATGGTGTATATGATGAAATAGCATATTCACTGAGCTTTGATCCCAGTGGTGCATTTGAAGAATAGTCTCCTGCAGCATGGATAGGCAGGAATGGAAATGACCTGTAGAAACCCAGCAGATTCTTGTAAGAGGATGAGTCTAAGAAATTTGATCAGATATGCTGATTAATATACTAATCAGCAAAACATACACGCACAGGAAGCCACTTTCCCGCACTGTACAGTGCTGGGGGCCACTACAAATTGCTGTATAGTGCCTGACAATGGCTCCTGCTCACCCATGTTTTGCTGATTAGTAGATGCTTGCAATAAACTTACTGTTAAAGCAAGGCCATCCACAATTGGTTTAGCAACCCTGATCCAAAGCATTAGAAGGATCCCTCGGAATGCTTCCTCTTTCACATCTGGATTCTGTCTCCACTTACGGCGAATACCCAACCTCTGTGAAAGATCATCTAAAACATCTCTATTTGGCAAGAACCCTGAACAAGTGCCTTGACCATAGTCTACAGAGCTTGAAGCACTCTATCATTCAGGAATGGAAGTGGAATGTGTAGAACATCATCACTGAGTCCAGGTATAAGTACCAAAGCGTCAGCCTGGATGTTACTTGAAATAAGTAGGATGACTGGGTTATCTGTAGCAGCCATGGAGATTTCTGAAAATTGCTTTGGTAACAAGAATTTTTCATACCCTGGTAATTTCCGAATCTCATTAATCAAACGGCGCCTTTGTTCAGCTATTTCATGGAAGTCCTTTGCAACTTCCAGAGTAAGACCATCATTGAGAAATATATCGGGGGCAGTAGCTTGAGTTTGCACAGTGAGTCTAGCAGACAGGCTCTCCAATTCCATGCCCTGTATTGGATATCTTTCTTTGAGTTTTGCAAAAAGTGCTCGGAGTTGGAGCAGCTGACTCCAAATGATTGAACAGCCTTGTTCAATCCACTCAACTGCTGTGGTACATTGACCTATTTGTATGGCAAATATTGAAGCATTGATGATGAAAGGTCTTACTTTTCTGATTTGATAGTGACGATTTTCAACCAAAGATCCCGGCCAGGCTAGCTCTGAAATGAGATTTACGCCAGACACATATGCACAACTGGTTGATGAGTGATTTATATCCTGGGCTAGACGAGCCCAATGTGAGGCAGCTTCAAATTTTACTGAACTCCTACCAACAAGTGAACAAGCGGCACTTGAAAAATACTCAAGGGCCTTCAAAGCAATACTAGAATTAGGCTCCAGAGGATTAGTTTGCATCAGAAGGGTTTGTCCTATTGCAATTAACATCCCAGTTTTTCCTGGATAATCATCTGGAGTGGCATTAATGGCTTGCTGTTGTTTTTGCAAGGCTTCATTCAGGTGTTCCACAGCGCTAAGCTTCTGAAATCAAACTGCAAGGGAATGTCCAAGACTTTGTAACAATTTAGACCTGCTTGCATGATTATCTGGAAGAATGTCATTAGTCTGCCTTTTTTTCTGCACAGCCTGATTGAGGTCTGCTATATCACCCAGCACACTAAATTGATTTGCAAGGCAACTTGCATAACTTTCCAAAAACTGAGGCTTATTAGGGTGGTCATTTGGAGTCAAATCTGTTGTTGTAAAGGGGGAAAATTCAGATACAAACTACGCTCATCCTCCAAATGTGGGGACAAAAGCACACCAGAGGGTAGAGATGGGTAAAGCCCTGGGTCAACAACCCAATGGAGTCTCATTCCATAAAACTAGGTACTTATATACTATACAATTGTATACTACACTACATAAGGGAATTGACTTGCTATAATTCCAGGCAAGTCATGTAAAGTCATTATGAGTCATTTAGAATCATTGCACAGTCATGCACAGTCAATGACTCAATGCACAGTAACTATGTACTACAAATGAGTCAATGCAATATTGACACATTATGACTCCAGTTCATATGAGTCAGTCCAGGTTTGTACACGGAGGCACTTGCAAATATTCCAGTCCAAATTCCTACAAAATCCATTGCTTGCTGCTTTTGTAGTACTGCTGCGTTGGGAAGCTACTGAGCGTGCGAATGAAGCTGGGTTTTTGGTCTAGATTTCGGAACGTTCGCCGGATTTAGACATGCGTTCCTCTTCTTCGTACTTCCACCTCTTCATAGCGTAGCTAACTCCAAAGTAGCACTTCGAGTATAGTTTTTCATAATTTCTCCTCTTCAATACTCTTATTCACTTATCCCGTTTTCTGAGAAAATCGCTCTTCCCTATCGCTGAGAAACACATTTTGGACGCTATGACCGAAAGACAAGCACGCGATACTCGGGCTCGTAGGAAACTCGCAGTGGCTGAAGAGGCTAGGCTCGAAGACAAGCGTCGCTTGGACAACCTCCGAGCTCTCAATCCTCCGCCAGATGCGTCGGTTTCAGAGAACGGTGAACGGGCAGCAACAACTCGCAAGGCTCGCCACGCTCAGCTACTGCCTACGGCGGAATACGAAGCATCTCTCATAGTTGGAGACCTCCAAGTCGGCATGGGTGAGCCCACCGGATCTCCTTTGTCTCCCCTCCCCAACTCTCCAGCGCCTGTTATTGCACAACAGGACCAAGCCAATTGGGAGGGAGATGGCCTCTCCATCCTGGACATGGACCTGGATGGCCTTCCTGGGCAGCAGAGCCAGGCCGAGGCTCACAACCTGGATGGCGACGCACCAGACTCTCCCGGGCCATATCACAATGAGCTCCGCGCGATGCCCTCCTCAGACGACCAACCGATGCATCGTGCTCACAGGCACAGCAGTGTCTTTGGTGACCAGAGACACGGCAGTGTAGCACCTTCCAGGCATGGAAGTCAAGGTGAGAAGCTCTCCTTTGTCTCACCCCGCAGCCATATAGCATATATGCGCCCCATATTCACATTCATCCTGTTCCGCTTGGTATCTGGCTAACACGACTTTCTGCTAGATTGTACGCTCAGCCACATCGACATGTTTGACGACGTGGCCGACTGGCTGGCTGCAGGCTCTTCACCCGGACCCTTTCCGCCCATGGCCTCTACACCCAGACTGACACGAGGTCCAAAACCTCCACGTGTTGTGCCTCTCGCTGCACCAGCAGGAATCCGGACCCATGCTCAGTGGCGCCATTGCAAGCGTTCTCTCTCCCTGCTGCATCATAGGCCCATTCCCCAGCCTTGCGCACTCCTGGAGCGAGACTGGTTGACAAGCTGTCTTCATGACAGGTCTTGTCACCATCGACATGCCTCGCCTGTGCGGATCCATGCCTCTACCAGAGGTCAATCTCGACGTCCTTCCCCTCCTTCCCATGGTCATCGTGATGTGGGTGGACACGACAGAAGGCAGCGCTCTCCTTCGACGGGTAGGCATGGCAGGAAGCACCGCTCCCCATCACCGGGCAGGTTTGGCGGCAGACGCCGCTCTCCTTCCACAAGCGTCCAGCTCAGGAGACACCACTCCCCTTCTTTCTCCAGTCCTGGGGAATACCGTCATCAGTATTGTAGTCATCGAGGCTACAGCACCTACAGCAGCAGACACCAATCTGGGCACCATTCAAGCTGTTCCAGCGTATCACCTGTCAAGGCTTGTGGTAAAGGAAAAGACCTTCCCAATCCTCGGAACACTGAAGTCCCCAATCAGGAGCCCTTGGGCATCCTGAGTTGTGTCCCTGCTGAGGTCACCTCTGCACTCAGAGCTGGCTGGACCGAGTACATCCCCCTAGGGTGGTTTGCGGATCGGCACAACTCCTCTCTGTTGGGTTCCAGCATCCCTGGCACAGACAGCTGCTTGCAAATGGATGAATCCGGCCAGGTGCAGTACAAGAACAAGAAACTGGGCCACATTCCACTTTCCCTTCTCACCCTCGACAACTGGTTGACGATTGCTGATAACATGCCTAAAGCCATGCGGGAGCACCTCATACCCGCTCGCAGGGACCGTGCTGGCTCCGGCAAGGCCAATCACATTGCGGACTCTCTCCTGGAGTTATTTGACATTGTCCGGTGCCGCCCCAATTACAGGTCAGATTTCGAGGCTTACAAGGAATACACAGACAAGGTCCTCCGTAGCTGGCATGCTCAGGCTGACGCCAAATGGAAGCTCGGGCACTTCTATCCAGATACTTTCCGTATGATTTCCACTGCTCATCAGAACAAGTCGAAGGCCTCAAATGCATATGCGTCTAGCTCCAAGACCACAAAGTCGTCATCCTCGTCCTTTCGAGATTCAAAGCCAAACAGCAAGACACAAGGGGATTGTTGCGATGCCAGATGTCTCCACTGTGGAAGCACCCAACATGGGCATCATGAACATACCTCGAAACCTTCCGATTATCTCAGAAAAGTTGATGGCAAGTGGGTCAATGGTCAGAACCAAGAACTATGTCTCTCATGGAACGGTCTCAAAGGATGCAAAGGCTGCAAGTTTGAGCATCATTGCGGCATCTGTGGATCCACCTCACACTGCTCTCAGACTCACCCCTCTGAGCGATGAGTTTCACATTCCGATAACTACTCGCCTCATCCCAGATGCTTGGCGTGCTCTTCTAAAGGAGACTAATGCTCCTGAGAAGTTTGATGAGGTTCCGAAAGGCCTCGAGTGTGGTTTCTACATCGGCATAGACAAAGAATTTTCTCTTACCTCCACTTTCACTCCCAAGAATCATTTTTGCACAGATGCGGAAGCACAAATCATTTGCTCAAAGTTTAAAGATGAGATTGCACTAGGCCGTCTCTCTCCGGGTTTCCTTCCGGAGACATTAGAATCTATCATAGGACCTTTTCGCACCGCTCCTATGGCTGTTCTAGAGCAGAAGCCAGGAAAATTCTGTATTATCATCGATCATTCATTCCCAAGACTGCGCCACCTCCTCTCCTTTGCATCTTATTTCAACTTTCGCGACCCACCGAGGTTAGCTACCCCGGACAGCATAATCAATCCCAACTTGGTCTCCATAAACTCGCTCATTGACGCTAATGATTTTCCATGTGACTGGGGCACCTTCTCAGACTGCTTCTTGCTAGTTGCGGATGCTCCTGAAGGTGAGGCTCACCATGCTACAACACATTCATCTCATTAACACTCCCCTTTCTTAGGCATGCAAGTCGCGGTTTTTGATGTAGACACCGCTTTCAGAAATATCCCACTACATCCTTCCATGCGCAAGTACATTGCGCTATTCCTTGATGGTCTCGTTTATCTGGACCTCTGCCTGAACTTCGGTATTCGCTCTGCACCAGGCATCTGGGGTCTTGTCGCGGATGCCATGGTCTGGATCTTACTACACAAGGGAGTTGATGCCTTGCTCAAGTGGGTCGACGACTTCATCTTTTTCCGTTACCCATGTTCTCGGAAAAAAGACGGTTCTTATACATACTCATACGACGAGTCGTTGATCTGGAACATTGCTGCAGTTTTAGGTTGGCCATGGGCTCCGAGCAAATTCATACCTTTTGCTTTCTTTTTCCTCTACATCGGGTTCTTGTGGAACTTGACCAACAAAACCATCGAGTTACCAAAGGCCAAGAAGGAAAAATACATTGCCCGACTGGAACCGTAGCTTGCGCCAAAAGCAAAGATGTCACTCGAACAGACCGAAACAGTCATTGGTACACTGAACCACGCTTCACTGGTCATACCAACAGGCCGTGCTCACCTCTCATCCTTCTATGCCTTTCGCGCCACCTTTCAAGGACCTCTCGCTTGGGTCATACCCCACACAGTATCAGCCACATTGAGAGAGGATGCTCAGTGGTGGACCAACACTCTCTCCAACAAATTTGTTGGCCTCAGGATAGCAAAACCGCCCCCTCTCACAGAGCTCAACATATTCGGTGACGCTTCAACTTTATGGGCATGGGTCTATTCATCAACAACCGTTGGCTGGCCTGGAACTGCGGAACAGATGGCAGGGCAAGCACAACGAGCATCACATTGGATGGGCTGAGATGGTCATTGTCAAACTCACCATCCGAACATTCATAGCCTCTGGGATCAACAACGCCAGAGTTCTCATCCTCTCGGACAACAAAGGAGTAGTGGGATCGCTTAGAAAAGGATACTCATGAGGCTCTGAACAAAACCGCATACTCCAACGTATCATCGAGCTAATGCAGGAACATTCCATCTGGGTTGATTGTGAATATGTCCCTACAGACCTAAACATTGCTGACGCACCATCAAGGGGAAAATTTCCCTCGAGACATCTTTTACATCCTCACCCTCCTGCGCTACCTAGACATCTACAACCATATATACACAACTGTGTAAAGTTTCAGGATCCCGTTTAGTTTAAACTGTGTACCTACTTACAGATAATATTACGAACTCTCAGTGGCGTGCAATCACTAGCCTATCAAAAAATTCCGTAACATGTGACCACATCAATTCCCTGTGAAAGTTTATCACATGATAAACTTCCTTTCAACTTGAACTATAATTCCGCCCTACCGTTTCTCGCTTTCCAGCAAAACAAACAACACCAACGATATCATTGGCCACATCCCTTGCCAGAATTCTACTATATCCGCATCTTGCTCTAGCCAAACAACTTCATTAAACGAAAACACACGTCGGGTAATGGATGCTGCAGTGTCTGCGAAAACAAACAAGAAGAAATGGCACCATACGAACAGATTCCTGGACTGGTGCACCGAGTTGGACCTGGCCTCCACTGACATATCTCCACCATCTGAAGAAACGCTCTGCAACTACGTAGCCAACAGATTTGCTGGTGTCACAGCTGGTGCCACCGCCAAAGCCCATATTGCCGCCATCAAACAGTGGAACACTACTCGTGGATTTCCATGGATGGGAGGTGATAGACTCAGACAAGTTCTTGCTGGCACTGGATGCAGGTTCACGTGATTTGCCGTGATATATGCTGAACAAATGTGCAAATCTCACCAAGTGGGAATCACATAATTTTTGATGCTTTTGGTAAAATCATTGTAAAATCATGTTAAAGCTGAGATATATAGATTCATCATTAGATATTTACAAGGGGCAGAAGTTATTCTGGAGGTATGATGGAAACATGGTGCTTAAAGTCAATATAAAATGCTTGTATGTCATCTCTTCCTAGTACAATATACCAAAAAGATACAGAAAAGTTATGCAAAACATCTTCTATAATTTCACCTAACTTATGGGAAGTTGCTTTCTGGTTTTTTACCTATAAGGTGCCAGAATTGTGAGAAATGTATGTTGAGAATATGATGATATATAATATTTATATGTCATCCATTCCTTGTACTATATACAAGAAACATACAGAAAAGTTATGCAAAACATCTACTATAAAAGTTGCTTTCTGGGTTTTACCAATAATGAGCCAGAATTGTGAAGGATGTATGCTGAGCATATAAAGATATATAATGCTTATATATCACACATTCTTTGCGCTATATATGAAAAACATACAGAAAAGTTTTGCAAAACATCTCCTATAATTCCACTTAACTTACTGGAAGTTGCTTTCTGGGTTTTTACCTATAACAAGCCAGAATTGCAAAGGATGTATGCTGAACAAATGAGCACAATTAATACTCAAATTATTCAAATGCATCTTCATAATTAATCACAAGAGCTGGTGATTACATTTTGAAAATATGCTAAAGATAAATGTTAAAGTTATGTCAACACAGGCTCATGTAAGCTGTTTTATGAACAATGAAACTATAATGAACATATGAATGGTTAATATCACTGTTAATCCATTGTAAATGTGGCAAGTTTTGGTATAAATGTGGGGAAGCTATGATGTATGTGATTAGCATAATTTCACTGTAATCATTACCACATACAGGGAATACATCTGTAAACTATTATACCTATTATATCATACACATTTACTATCTGTTCACAATGAGGGTACTGCATTATTAAAAAAACATGGGGTTTAAACACAATAAATAATGAGGAAACTATGATAACTTTGACATCTGCACTGATCTATATATTCATCATTACTTTAGCAGATTTGGATGAACTGACAGAAAATGTACAAAGGACAAGTGTGGATGTTATTGATTTCTGAGTTGCAAGTTGGGGTCTAATGATGTGGCAACATGGGGGATATATGAGTTGTCAATTATATGATAGAATTATGTTAAAAAGTACATGAATGTGACAATGATTTATGCAAACAATTGTGGGCAATGATATAGAAAGAGTGTGCGAAGTATGCAAAAGGTGTAGCAAAGTGATACCAAATAAATTTTTGTAAAATTTATACAAAACAAAGAAATAATGTTGAAGAAATGTTAAGTTGTGCACATTGCTGGAGTATAATCTGGTATCTAGTGTTAGCCTGGATATTGCATATCTGGTGGCCATCTGTAGCCATGGTGGAGCATATCTCACACATGTGTATAGCCACAGCAGTGTATAGTGCTTTGGTGGAACATATCCAGTACATGTATGTTGCCTTGGTGTAATTTGACTGGTACATATTTGGTGCCTATCTGTAGCCTTGGTGGAATGTATCCAGTACATATCTGGTGCCTTGGTGTAACATGACTGATACCTATTTGTTGCTGTAGTGCTGTATACCTGGTGTGTATCTGGAGCCGTGGTGGGGCATATCTGGTACATATCTGGTGCCTTGGTGTAACATAACTGGTACCTATGAGTACCCTCAGGCTGGTGGCTATCTGGTGCCTTGGTAGAACATATCCAGTACATGCATGTTGCCTTGTTGTCACATACCTGGTGCCTAGCTGTAGCCTTGGTGGAATATATTCAGTACATATCTGGTGCCTTGATACTACCTAGAAGTAGCCGAGTGGATCATATACAGTACCTGCATATCTTGCACCATCTGAACTGGTACCTATCGACAGCCTCCATGTTCTATGCTTGGTGCCTATCTAGAGCCTTGCAGGACAATATTGGGTACAGATGAGTAACAGGTATGTATCACTGAGGCTACTCATAAGTACTGGTCATGTTTCACCAAGGCACCAGATATGTATCAGAAATGGTCCACCAAGGCTACAGATAGATATCAGTCATGTTACACCAAGCGCCAGATATGTACCAGATACACTCCATCAAGACCCAAGATATGCACCCAGTATAAAACACGGAGGGTACAAATAGGTACCTGTTCCATTACACCAAGGCACCAGATATGTACTGAATATATGTCACTAAGGATACAGATAGGCACCATGTATGTAACACTGAGGCCACAATTATGTACGTCTTGTACTCCCTTGATAGGTGCATACATGATTGTTGGCACCCGTGGGTTACAGGTTTCCAGGTATTCCCATGGGTGTTTCCCGCAGGTACCAGAATCTAACCAGGAGTTGTGTCCATCCTTACAAATAAATAGGTGGGCCAAAGGCCCGCCGCGAAAATTTGTGACATTTTGAGAAATACCATGCTCAGACCCTCCTGTTATGCATTACGGATTGCAAAATGCCCCATGCTTGGGGTCCCGTTATGCATTATGCGGCATCCGGTCATAATTATACAGTACTGAAACATGACTGGTACTTATAAGTAGCCTCAGTGATACATACCTGTTACTCCTATTTGTACCCTCAGTGTTTTATACTGGGTGCATATCTGTGTAACTGTGTATTTGGTACATATCTGGCACTTGGTGTAACATGACTGGTGGGTTGTGGATTGGTCCAGCCCTGCCGTTTCCCGGGTTGATGTGATCAGGCAACCGAAACATAAATAGAGTTATCAGTTTGGGATTTTATGGCACCTACCTGAGTGCGGAGCGCCCAACTGCGACTAGTGCGTATCAACTTATGGATCAATTTCCAAATTGATAGTAAATTCTACCCTATTGTTTGAGTTCCTTGTCGATGGCAATGTTTGTATCTCTTTCAGCCAACAGGTATAAAACATGAAACATGCTTAGAATCATTTTTTTGAATTAAGTTGAGTATATGAGGGTACAAGTGAAGAATGCACATAAAGTGGCCACCTCTGTGTGCTGCAGGTTTGCCAGTTGTTGATCAGTTCTCACCTGATTTGGACCAATCAAATGGATGACCAAAGCTGGTATGTGACGTGGCAACACGGCGACTTCCCAGCACTCACACTGTTGTTGGAAAACAGCTCAGAGAAGTTGCAATTGTTTAATAGTAAACATTTTAGGATGCTGTTTGTTCTATTGGCTGAGATCTGCACCAAAACTCCGGCAAAATTATTCTTTGTTTGACAGCAAAGTGCCCTTCTTGCATCAGGAGCACCCAATTGATCAATTGATCAGATCTGACGTGGAACTTGGATCTGCCATGTTTTGTTGTGACATCGGCCTGTCCAGCCAATAGCATGGAACCTGGGCAAACCTGCATAAACCTGGGCAAGCCTAGGCTTGCCTAGGATACCGAGGGAATCCTCAAGAGCCTTGACAGGCAAGGGACAAGCTGTAAGGTATTGAACAACCTAGCACATCTCCTGGTCATATTAAAATCATAACTATTATTACTTGGCACTCAAAATGACTCGGAATGACAAGACCTGCTGATCATGTGACTATGACTTGCTGGAACATGCGGGTATATTCAAATGAGTTACATTGAGTCATTGAGGCTGTACTTATTTAGAATGGCTTACTCATGCAAACCATGGTTTGCCTTGAGGCTAACACATGTACTATATATTTAATTACTTAATGATTTCCCATGTAAAAGACTATAAAAGGGGGGGAATTACCCATACACCCTTTTTCTTTAGTCTCTATATTTTGTAACCCAGTACCTACAAGAATTACACTTGTTATCTCGATTCTTTGTGTGAACAACACCTGAGGAATTATCTACTGAGTGAATACAGCAAGACTCACTTTAATATCAAGGATATTGAAGGTACGTATTCCCGACACTTATTGTCACCAATACCCGTATAGTGCACACCAACTCTATACAAAGATACCCCCAAAACACCGTAACATTTAGGTTCTTGTAAGCATTATCTACCGAGCAGCCCCGAATCTGTTAGATCGGAAGTATTAGCTAAATACGACTGGTTAACAAGCCTCTTTGTTCGAGACTTGACACAAGCCCAAAATCCTAGGATGCCATAGGATTCATAAGGGTTCTACCTGGACGCCTGGTTGAGGATAGCTAGTACATATCTGGGATGTTGCTGTTTCATACCTGGTCTGTACCTGTCCTGGCTTCTGTTGGTAAATCACACTTTGGTTCTACCTGGTACACAACTGGGCTCTTGCTGCTTCATACCTGTTCTGTACCTGTGGTCTCTGTGGATCAAACCTGGGCTGTATCTGGATGCTTGGTGGAGCATAGCTGGTACATATCTGGGATCTTGCTGATCTGTACCTGTCCTCTCCTTAAATCACACCTGGGTCCTACCTGGAGGCATGGGGCATCCGACCTGGTGCGCAACTGGGGCCTTGCTGCTTCATACCTGTTCCGTACCTGTGGCCTCTGTGCATCATACCTGGGTTCTATCCGGATACATGGTGGAGCATAGCTGGTACATATCTGGGATTTTCCTGCTCCCTATCTGTTCCATACCTGTCCTGTCCATAGACCACACTTGGCTTCTACCTGGATCCCTGGTGGGCATACCTGGTACACAACTGGGGTCTTGCTGCTTTGTTCCGTACCTGTGGCCTCTGTGGATCATACCTGGTTTCTACCTGGATGCATGGAGGAGCATGCTGGTATGCCACTGGGCTTCATACCTGTTCTGTTCCTGTCCTGTCTGTAGATCACACCTGCATTGTACCTGGATGCCTGGTGGGGCATCCCTGGTACACAACTGGGGTCTTGCTGCTTCATACCTGTTCCATACCTGTGGCCTCTGTGCATCAAACTGGGGTTCTATCTGGATACATGGTGGAGCATAGCTGGTACATATCTGGGATCTTGCTGTTTCATACCTGGTCCATACCTGTCCTGACTCCTGTCCGTAAATCACACTTGGGTTCTACCTGGATGGCTGGTGGGGCATACCTGGTACACAACCGGGGTCTTGCTGCTTCATACCTGTTCTGTACCCGTGACCTCTGTGCATCAAACCTGGGTTCTATCTGGATGCATGGAGGAGCATACCTGGTACATAACTGGGAACTTGCTGCTCCATTACGGCCATAATAGTGTGTAATAAATCAGATATTGAAGCCATCAAATGCAACAATGTTGGTACCTGGTACAGTGGTACACAACTGTGGTCTTGCTGCCTCATACCTGTTCTATACCTGTGGCCTCTGTGGATCATACCTGGGATCTCTCTGGATGCATGGTGGAGCATCATCAGGAAAATGCCCCTACACTCAAGTAACCTTAAGCCAACCTGGCTGACCCCCCAGCCAACCTGAGGGCAGTGCATCCAGATAGAAACCGGGTATGATCCACACCACAGATGCTACAGGTACAGAACAGGGATGAAGCAGCAAGGCTCCCATTGCATACAAGTTATGCCCCACCAAGCATCCAGATAAAAGCCTTGTGTGATCTAAAGACAGGACAGTTACAGAACAGATATGAAGCCACAAGATCCCTGATATGTACCAGCTATGATCCTCCATGCATCCAGATAGAAACCAGGTATGATCCACAGAGGCCACAGGTACAGAACAGGTATGAAGCAGGAAGACCCCAGTTGCATACCAGGTATGCCCCACCAGGGATCCAGGTAGAACCCAAGTGTGGCCTACAGACAGGACAGGAATGGAGCACATAGGAAGCAGGAAGATCCCAGATATGTACAAGTTATGCTCCACCATGCATCCAGATAGAACTCAGGTATGATGCACAGAGGCCACAGGTATGGAACAGGTATGAAGCAGGTGTGATCTATGGACAGGACAGGTACAGAACAGGTATGAAGCTAGTGATGTGCGGGCTGGGGCCGGGCTCAGGAGCCGCGGCCAAGGCCCACTCAGCCCCGGCCAGGGCTGACAAAAATCCTGAGCCCGGCCTTCCCACAGGGCCAAGGCCGGCCAGGGCTGGGCTCAGGCTCAGGCCGCGGCTCAATGCTTTGTCCTTTTCGTTGATGTATCAGTCAAAAACAAGTACATTGTGGTGAATATTAGTGAGTAATTCACTCGCAAATATACCACTAGAGTCGTACACCTTACAACCATGGCAATATAAGCTCACGGATGGTCACACAAAGTGGCATCTGTTACATCAAAATCCAATATACACTTGTGATTATCTAGTTTGAGCCCATGTATGGCTAGAATAGTCAAATAGACCCAGGATCAATAGAACCTAGAAGGTTTGTGTCCTATCTTGGGCGAGATAATCTCTAAATTCACTCATTAATCCCAGTGCTGAAGGCCTCGGCTCAAGCCCCGGCCTCGGGCTCAGACAAATCTTCAGCCCGGCCTTGAGCCCTGCTTGAGCCTTGCCAAGGTCAGGTCAGGCTGGGGCTCAGTAGGGCCGGGCTCGGAGGGCTCAAGGGCTTTGAGGCCTGGCCCGCACATCACTATATGAAGCAACAAGACCCCAGTTGTGTACCAGGTATGCCCCACCAGCCATCCAGGTAGAACCCACATGTGATTTACGGACAAGAGTAAGGATAGGTACCAACCAGGTATGAAACAGCAACATCCCCAATATGTACCAACTATGCTCCACCATGCATCCTGGTAGAAACCAGATAAGGCCACAGGTACAGATACCTGCCTGCTTCTGTGAAGAACCTGACATTGCCCCAGATCCTCCAGAAGCTGCACCAGGCAATAGACCAGACCACAGGTACAGATACCTGCCTGCTTCTGTGAAGAACCTGACATTGCCCCAGATCCTCCAGAAGCTGCGCCAGGCAATAGACCAGATGTTGCAGAAGGTGTCGCCATGGCCTTCATGGCCACTGTCCATGCTCAGGGAGCCTCAGAGCCCCGCACTCTTCAGGAAGCACTCCGTGGTCCTAACTTGGCCTCTTGGCTGAAGGCTGTAGACATAGAGCTCAAGTCTCTCATTGATATGGGAACTTTTGAGTTTATTGACAATTTGCCTAAAGGTCGCTGTGCTATTGGCTCCAAGCTTGTCTTTAAGACATGCTTAGTTGCTCAACGTTTCTCCCAGATGCCTAGCTCAGACTTTGACAAGGTATTTTCCCCTCTGGTCAAACTTACCTCCATTCATAGCTGGTACATATCTGTGATTTTTTTTTATTTATCTTGGGGCTTCATACCTGTTCTGTACCTGTCCTGTCTGTAGATCACACAAGGCTTCTATCTGGATGCTTGGTGGGGCATAACTGATATGCAATGGGAGCCTTGCTGCGTCAATGAATAAATAAACAAAACAACCTTTGACTTACTTGGCAGAATTGCGCCACAGCTACAAAGGACATACTCACCAGATGCTCACACCCAAAAGCAACCTCTCCTTCTGAGGTTATAGCTGCATTAGTATTGCTTATGTATGCTACTGTCACTTTAGGTTTGTGCCAGCATGAATGAATATTAGTTCTTCAGCACCAAGTGCCAGTGCCAAAACATGCAATCCAAGCCCAGAAGACCCATGAGAACCTTGACTTGGACCTGCAAGTAATTTACACAAGTAGACCCACAGGTACCTGTGACTCAAGTCAGCACAGGTACCTGCAAGTATACTTGCAAGTATCTGGAAGAATTAAAATAAGAAAAGTAATTATATAGTATGACAACATGTTATGACCCGGATCTAAATCCTATACACCCAATCTTTTTTCTTCTGTAACCAACTATGAACACTATCATTAATACTTCTACTTAACATTTTACATTCATTAGTTATTCAACACCATTTGGGTTAATGCTGCACACATTCTTCCAGAACACCATTAACAGTCACTGCACAGTCTGCACAGTCATGACATCATTCTAGCTCCACAACTATGATGTCATCTTGCTACTCCACAATCATGATGTCATTTCATTGCTCCGCAGTTATGATATCACATCACTGCTCCACAGCTATGACATCATTGCATAGCCTCTTTACATCAATGACTCAATATCAGTCATTGCACAGCCAGATATCTGAGTCAACTACGGTTCCGCATACATGACTCAATATTAGTCATTGCACAGCATTACATAGTCAGACTGACTCATCCGCAGTATTTCCGCAGTTATGACTCAAATCTAGTCATTCCGCAGCATTTCCTAACTAGTACACATTGCACAGTATATAAGTAGTCTAGATTTACCAATGTACGTTAGACATATTATTTTTCTTAAATCCAAACCCCACTTGTTTGCTGTTATCACTTGTGTGAATCACCAGACCAACTCATTGTATCTTGTTGAGCTATCTCCAAGCTACAATACACATTTATACATCTTGTTGAGCTAACTCCAAGTTGTATCCACTAACATTCACCTGTTGAGCTATCTCCTAGTGAATACTTCTTTAATTGCCACTTGTTGAGCTATCTCCGAGTTGCAACTTCCTATTACTTGTTGAGCTATCTCCAAGTATTAGACATCACACTCACTATTACTTGTTGAGCTATCTCCGAGTACTAGACACCACACTCACTATTACTTGTTGAGCTATCTCTGAGTACTAGACACCACACTCACTACTACTTGTTGAGCCATCTCCGAGTACTAGTTCTGATTCATATTACTGCTTGTTGAGCTATCTCCGAGGGTAATCATATTATTATTTGTCGAGCTATCTCCAAATAATAACTTCTGTGAGTTTCGTATTACAAACTAGTTACTAACTTTACTTGAGCCTAGTTGTTTGAGTATATACTTTTTGCCTAGCAGTTTCAACGAACGGAAAGGCTTGCTCTATAATCTCATTAATTTCTCTTATCATTTTTACTGCTGAGTTACGTACTGTGAAGGTTTGGACGAGACTATTGATCGAGTCATAACACAACAAACAAACTGTAAATGATACAAAGTATTAGCCAAACTACAATAGCTCAATCTCGGAATCTGACTCATCAGCATCAGCAACACTCTTTCCTTTCCCCTTGCGACGGCTTTTCAAATTACACAGATATGCAAGAACCTCATCAATAGGAACAAGACCAGCATCAATCCAGGAGCGTAAGACCGTTCAACATCGCAGAGTTTCAAACTCCAAGTTATGACGTCTTTTGGGAACTTGAAGTCCACCATGCAAAAAGAGATGTTCAACAACAGTTCATGTAGCTAAAGGTTCGGAAACAAGATCAAAGAAGAAATAAAATGTAGTGCAAAAATAATCACCAGGTGCAGTAAGATAATCTAAGCCCATACGAGCAAAGGCACGTCGAGGTGTAATTTTCACACCTGGCTTGTCTAATTGGGAGGCATGATACTTGATTGGGTCTGTCTCAGCATCAACAGCACTGGTAAGAAAAGCTTCAACAATGTCCGAAGTAGCAGTATGTCCAAACTGATCAAGCTCTTTAAAGAGGCCATCAAGATCCTGAAAATAAAATTAGAAGCAATAGTGAAATAAGAGTACAACATACTATCCACAAAGGCCACAGGTACAGAACTGCTATGAAGCAGCAAGACCTCAGTTGCATACCAGGTATGTCCCACCAGGCATCCAGGTAGAACCTGGGTGTGATCTATGGACAGGACAGGTACAGAACAGGTATGAAGCCCCAAGATCCCAGATATGTACCAGCTATAAAGATGTCCACAAGTCCGGATCCAGGTATACCCGGATCCGTTTCACAGGTACCTGTGGACCTCAAGGGGCTACCCGTGACCCGCACGGATCCGTGGGAAACAGATACCGCGATCCACAGGTGTTTTAACACGGGTACTTGCAGGTCCTTGCGGATCCCAGTCAACACAGGTACTCACAAGTAACTTGTACCTGCAAGTATTTAGTACTTATACATGTAAGGTATGAGTGTGAGATACTTGTTAGTACATAGAATAGAGCATGATGTGGGTGGAGAACAGTGGTCCTTGACTGATACAAGTCACAGGAGTTAAAGAGGGACTACATTCATCATGATTGTATAGTACTACAGTGCATATAGCCACTTGTAACTTGCTACATGCTAGGTGGACACATGAACTACTCAGACAAGGTCCAATGCATAGAGGAGAGCATATTCCAGCCCTTATTTGAGCGGAAAAAATTTATGCTTGCCCTCCCCACAAATACTTGCAGGTACGTGCAGGTAGCTCAAATTTCCTTGGATCAATACCCGTGACCCGCACGGATCCGTGGGAAACGGATACCGGAATCCGCAGGTAGACATACCTGCGAGTATTCTCACGGTCATACCTGCAAGTACCTGCGGATAACCCGGACTCGTGGACATCTTTAACCAGCTATGCTCCACCATGCATCCAGATAGAAACCAGGTATGGTTCACAGAGGCTAGAGGTACAGAACACTCAAAAGTTCCCATATCAATGAGAGTACTAGGCATCCAGGTAGAACCTGGTGATCTACAGACAGGACAGGTATGGAACAGGTATGAAGCAGCAAGATCCCAGATATGTACCAGCTATGCCCCATCAACCATTCAGGTAGAACCCAGGTTTGATGCACAGGGGCCACAGGTATGGAGCAGGTGTGAAGCAGCAAGACCCCAGTTGTGTACCAGGTATGCCCACCAGTCATCCAGGTAGAACCCAGGTGTGATTTACAGACAGGAGTCAGGCCAGGTATGGACCAAGTATGAAACAGCAAGGTCCCAGATATGTACCACCTATGCTCATATAGAAACCAGGTATGATCCACAAAGGCCACAGGTACAGAACTGCTATGAAGCAGCAAGACCTCAGTTGCATACCAGGTATGTCCCACCAGGCATCCAGGTAGAACACAGGTGTGATCTATGGACAGGATAGGTATGGAACAGGTATTTTGAAGCAGGGAGATCCCAGTATGGCCGTAAAAGTGTGTAATAAATCAGGCAGTGAAGTGCATCAAATGCAACAATGTTAAGACAGTCATTTGCAATTATCTTCTGGCATATCACCATGTTATCCTAGGTCTTTCCATTTGTTGCAATGTTCTCAAGTCCTGATGCACTCCAGTTCAACACAGCTGAATCGACTACACAATGTGTCATAATAGAAAAAAATAAACCTCTCAGGCCAAGTTAGTGACCTGGTCATTGGAACTGTACTAGCACTACAAAGTAGTCTCCTATACATTTGCATACATAATTTCAACTTCAGTGAAGGACTCAAAGCTTGGGTCTCAGGAGTGGCAAGTTTCATGCTCACAGTCAGCTGTGATTGGGTGTGGGTGGGGCCGGGTGGGCCCAATATGGCTACTGCAGAGCCTTTCCCTGTGCTTGGATTGCATGTTTTGGCACTGGCACTTGGTGCTGAAGAACTAATATTCATTCATGCTGGCACAAACCTAAAGTGACAGTAGCATACATAAGCAATACTAATGCAGCTATAACCTCAGAAGGAGAGGTTGCTTTTGGGTGTGAGCATCTGGTGAGTATGTCCTTTGTAGCTGTGGCGCAATTCTGCCAAGTAAGTCAAAGGTTGTTTTGTTTATTTATTCATTGACGCAGCAAGGCTCCCATTGCATATCAGTTATGCCCCACCAAGCATCCAGATAGAAGCCTTGTGTGATCTACAGACAGGACAGGTACAGAACAGGTATGAAGCCCCAAGATAAATAAAAAAAAATCACAGATATGTACCAGCTATGAATGGAGGTAAGTTTGACCAGAGGGGAAAATACCTTGTCAAAGTCTGAGCTAGGCATCTGGGAGAAACGTTGAGCAACTAAGCATGTCTTAAAGACAAGCTTGGAGCCAATAGCACAGCGACCTTTAGGCAAATTGTCAATAAACTCAAAAGTTCCCATATCAATGAGAGACTTGAGCTCTATGTCTACAGCCTTCAGCCAAGAGGCCAAGTTAGGACCACGGAGTGCTTCCTGAAGAGTGCGGGGCTCTGAGGCTCCCTGAGCATGGACAGTGGCCATGAAGGCCATGGCGACACCTTCTGCAACATCTGGTCTATTGCCTGGCGCAGCTTCTGGAGGATCTGGGGCAATGTCAGGTTCTTCACAGAAGCAGGCAGGTATCTGTACCTGTGGTCTGGTCTATTGCCTGGTGCAGCTTCTGGAGGATCTGGGGCAATGTCAGGTTCTTCACAGAAGCAGGCAGGTATCTGTACCTGTGGCCTTATCTGGTTTCTACCAGGATGCATGGTGGAGCATAGTTGGTACATATTGGGGATGTTGCTGTTTCATACCTGGTTGGTACCTATCCTTACTCTTGTCCGTAAATCACATGTGGGTTCTACCTGGATGGCTGGTGGGGCATACCTGGTACACAACTGGGGTCTTGTTGCTTCATATAGTGATGTGCGGGCCAGGCCTCAAAGCCCTTGAGCCCTCCGAGCCCGGCCCTACTGAGCCCCAGCCTGACCTGACCTTGGCAAGGCTCAAGCAGGGCTCAAGGCCGGGCTGAAGATTTGTCTGAGCCCGAGGCCGGGGCTTGAGCCGAGGCCTTCAGCACTGGGATTAATGAGTGAATTTAGAGATTATCTCGCCCAAGATAGGACACAAACCTTCTAGGTTCTATTGATCCTGGGTCTATTTGACTATTCTAGCCATACATGGGCTCAAACTAGATAATCACAAGTGTATATTGGATTTTGATGTAACAGATGCCACTTTGTGTGACCATCCGTGAGCTTATATTGCCATGGTTGTAAGGTGTACGACTCTAGTGGTATATTTGCGAGTGAATTACTCACTAATATTCACCACAATGTACTTGTTTTTGACTGATACATCAACGAAAAGGACAAAGCATTGAGCCGCGGCCTGAGCCTGAGCCCAGCCCTGGCCGGCCTTGGCCCTGTGGGAAGGCCGGGCTCAGGATTTTTGTCAGCCCTGGCCGGGGCTGAGTGGGCCTTGGCCGCGGCTCCTGAGCCCGGCCCCAACCCGCACATCACTAGCTTCATACCTGTTCTGTACCTGTCCTGTCCATGGATCACACCTGCTTCATACCTGTTCCATACCTGTGGCCTCTGTGCATCATACCTGAGTTCTATCTGGATGCATGGTGGAGCATAACTTGTACATATCTGGGATCTTCCTGCTTTTGCTCATTTTCCATTTCACGTGCATCTCTTCCATCTCTTCCATCACGCCCATCATGCCCATCCCTTCCATAGCCATAATAACCTCCTGGGGGTCCTCCTGGGGGTCCATCAGGAGGTCCATTATATTGACCTCCTCCTTCCCCTCCATTATGATTTTCCCCATTCTCGAAATTATTATGGTCCGGTAAGTGACCCTCTCGGTTCTGGCCCTCATCCCCTGAATCTCCATAGTTCCCACTTGGAGGATCATTGGGTTGATCAGGAGGTCCACCATCACCACTACTTTGCATCATTTGAGTGTTTCTCACAATGTTTTTTCCTTTGCCAGGAATATTAGGATAACTACTCCTAAATTGTAGTGTTGATGGCCCAGGTCCAGCTTGAGCATTGAGGTAAGGGTTGACCCCTAGGGGCGCTCTTGGCATTCTCCCACCATACCCAACATAAGTGGAATTAAATTCCGCCTCTGTTGTTCCTATCTCTTCTTCCCATGACTCACCTTCTTGACCTACAGCTCTTGTATCATTAAATTGGGATCTGTTCCTACTGCTGGTTACTCCTGAGGTCTGCATATTTCCCATACTTCCATGGTTATGTGGACTGGGCTGTCCCAGAAATTCTGGAGATGCATACTCTGCAGTGCCTGGCCCACGAGGTGGTGGGGGCGGTGGATTAATTCCACTTGGCTCCAGTACAGGTTGCCGGGAATTTCCAGCGGCCACCAACCTTCGTGTACCATTCCCATCAATTTCCACATTGACATTTGGTGTGAGACCATAAGTATGGGCCCTTCCCCTTCTATCTGAAGAGTTAGAAGCTGACATATAATCAGTCTCATTAGGTGGGGGCGGAGGGGGTGGTGGAACAATCCCTGCTGTCTGTAATTCATTTTGATGAATTTGATTTGAGACAGGGACATGGTTACTCCTTCCCCTACGCCTATCAGCAGAAGATTCGGAGGTCAAGGAAAATCCATCATTAGGGGGAGGTGGTGTGCCGCCTCCTCCTTCCCTTGCATTTCCCCAACTTTGATGAAGGGGTCTTGTACCAATACCTTGCCAACTAGATGCAGGAGTACTTATGGCACTTTGAGGTGGGACTCTGGGTGGTGTATGACCACCATTTCTTCCTCCCCCTCTTCTAGCACTATTATTCATCCACATTCCACTTCTATCAACATATTGATGTCCCCCTTGCCTTAGAATTCCTCTTTCTGGGGGATCACCAACAGCCCATTGAGCCTCGGCATCACGCCTCTGCCACTCATTGAGTTGTTGTACTCTCCCAGCTGAACTTAAATCTGAGGCTGGTTGGGTTTCCTGTTGCTCATAGCGTGGGACTGGATCCACAATAGCATAAGGAGTGTTACCATGAGTATCTTGTTCTCTTGTCTCAAGGTCATGATACCTGGGTACAAGCACTACTGGAACATTCATACTTACCCCTTGTGATGGTCCAATAATGGAATTTGAGTGAGAACTAAATGGTTCCCCAGTGGAGTGAGATGTCATGGAGTCAGAAGATATTACTATAGGAGCCCTATTAAATGGGGTTGGGAAGTGAGCAGCTACATTCCTGCCCCTTCCTATTCCACTTGTGTTTTGGGTCCCTAGTACTCTTCTATTCTGAGGTTCCACTACAACTACTTCCCTAGATTCCCTATTCTCAGTTCTCCTATCATTTGAGTGCATACAAGAATCTGAAAAAGTGACAGTGTGCGCCGGGAATCTGCGGTCTGGGTTTGCCAAGTATGATTCGAGAATATCACTTACCGCTAATTGTACGGATTCAAGATTTTCTGCGGATTGATGTACACGATCCGGATTTCCGAAATAGGTACCTAAGATTTCACTTACTGCTGTACATACCGAATCAGATCCAGTACTTCTCCTTATTATAGGATATACTATCTTGTCAATTCCTGTACTTACAGACTCTGACCTAGGTTGCTCAGATAAGGGGGGATTTAGTACAGGTTGAACCTGTTGTGAACGGCTACCCCCGGAACTAGAATGAGAATTTGTCCTTGGGCTACCTGGTAGCTCATAAAACCCTCGTAATTCAGGGCGGTTAGCATATTCCGTAAGTCTTATAACCTCATCCCTAATTCCCCTCCTTTCTAATGCTAATGCAACTTCAGAGTCTAAGTTGTTGGGATTTGCAGTGGTGATTAATAAAAATCTACGGATCCACCCTTCTACTGAATCGTCACCATTCTGTGATGATATTCCAATTCAATAAAGTAATTCCCTACAACTTTCACCTAAAGCAACTAACTGATCTCGATGAACCCGTGCAATTTCAACTTGGTCACTACTCTGTACAGATGCCCTTCTATGGTAATTTGGTGGAGGTGTCTGATAATTTGTCCAACTATTCCCTTGCATTGCATGCGTAGGAGCAGGTTGAGTTAAAATCGACGGTCCAATTACTGTAGCAGGTTCTGTTGATGGTACCGTTAAAACTTGGGGTATATTTTCTCTGTTAGTTACTTGTGGGTGTGGTGTTCTTAATGGACTTTCGCCCACAATAACTCTAAACTGATCGCGATACCGTGTGAATCGGTTTGAAGGAGTTTCCGGAGTTTCCTGCCTCCTCATAGTGGGTCCCACTATTGAGTTAAGAGACAGAAAATGTTCTGAGTCTCCTGTTCGACTTGGTAATGGAGTCACGGACTGTTGTTCAGCTGATGTGTGATAAAATAAATTTGGGCTACCGCTGTGCTCTGGTAGCTCACCATACCCTTCCAACTCTTCTGTCAATCTATCCAATCTACTTGGACCCATATCCAACGGTGATCTTGGACCATGAGTGCTAGCATAATGCCATCCCTCAGTTGCCAAGTTAGTTGTTGGTCTCACAGGTGAAGGTGTCCAATTAGACTGCATTGGATTATTAGGACGAGCCACAGGGGTAGATGCGGGACGTCTCGGAACATGTGACGGAGTATTTGGGTATACATTACCGGGCATAGCACCTAGTGTTCTTCCTCCCTCTGGAAAAGAAGGTTGACTGGGTGCTTGGTTAGAATTGTTAATAGAATTACTATCATTTGCCATAAGACGATTTGAACCAGGGGTACGAGTGTAAAAAGAAGCTTGGGTATCTGTGGTATTTCGCTCGTTAGTAGTACTCGCACCAGTAACAGTTCTAGTAGACATTTTCTAGTCACAGCTTTAGTCTCTATATTATGTCAAGTCTCGAACAAAGAGGCTTGTTAACCAGTCGTATTTAGCTAATACTTCCGATCTAACAGATTCGGGGGCTGCTCGGTAGATAATGCTTACAAGAACCTAAATGTTACGGTGTTTTGGGGGTATCTTTGTATAGAGTTGGTGTGCACTATACGGGTATTGGTGACAATAAGTGTCGGGAATACGTACCTTCAATATCCTTGATATTAAAGTGAGTCTTGCTGTATTCACTCAGTAGATAATTCCTCAGGTGTTGTTCACACAAAGAATCGAGATAACAAGTGTAATTCTTGTAGGTACTGGGTTACAAAATATAGAGACTAAAGAAAAAGGGTGTATGGGTAATTCCCCCCCTTTTATAGTCTTTTACATGGGAAATCATTAAGTAATTAAATATATAGTACATGTGTTAGCCTCAAGGCAAACCATGGTTTGCATGAGTAAGCCATTCTAAATAAGTACAGCCTCAATGACTCAATGTAACTCATTTGAATATACCCGCATGTTCCAGCAAGTCATAGTCACATGATCAGCAGGTCTTGTCATTCCGAGTCATTTTGAGTGCCAAGTAATAATAGTTATGATTTTAATATGACCAGGAGATGTGCTAGGTTGTTCAATACCTTACAGCTTGTCCCTTGCCTGTCAAGGCTCTTGAGGATTCCCTCGGTATCCTAGGCAAGCCTAGGCTTGCCCAGGTTTATGCAGGTTTGCCCAGGTTCCATGCTATTGGCTGGACAGGCCCGATGTCACAACAAAACATGGCAGATCCAAGTTCCACGTCAGATCTGATCAATTGATCAATTGGGTGCTCCTGATGCAAGAAGGGCACTTTGCTGTCAAACAAAGAATAATTTTGCCGGAGTTTTGGTGCAGATCTCAGCCAATAGAACAAACAGCATCCTAAAATGTTTACTATTAAACAATTGCAACTTCTCTGAGCTGTTTTCCAACAACAGTGTGAGTGCTGGGAAGTCGCCGTGTTGCCACGTCACATACCAGCTTTGGTCATCCATTTGATTGGTCCAAATCAGGTGAGAACTGATCAACAACTGGCAAACCTGCAGCACACAGAGGTGGCCACTTTATGTGCATTCTTCACTTGTACCCTCATATACTCAACTTAATTCAAAAAAATGATTCTAAGCATGTTTCATGTTTTATACCTGTTGGCTGAAAGAGATACAAACATTGCCATCGACAAGGAACTCAAACAATAGGGTAGAATTTACTATCAATTTGGAAATTGATCCATAAGTTGATACGCACTAGTCGCAGTTGGGCGCTCCGCACTCAGGTAGGTGCCATAAAATCCCAAACTGATAACTCTATTTATGTTTCGGTTGCCTGATCACATCAACCCGGGAAATGGCAGGGCTGGACCAATCCACAACCCACCAGTCATGTTACACCAAGTGCCAGATATGTACCAAATACACAGTTACACAGATATGCACCCAGTATAAAACACTGAGGGTACAAATAGGAGTAACAGGTATGTATCACTGAGGCTACTTATAAGTACCAGTCATGTTTCAGTACTGTATAATTATGACCGGATGCCGCATAATGCATAACGGGACCCCCAAGCATGGGGCATTTTGCAATCCGTAATGCATAACAGGAGGGTCTGAGCATGGTATTTCTCAAAATGTCACAAATTTTCGCGGCGGGCCTTTGGCCCACCTATTTATTTGTAAGGATGGACACAACTCCTGGTTAGATTCTGGTACCTGCGGGAAACACCCATGGGAATACCTGGAAACCTGTAACCCACGGGTGCCAACAATCATGTATGCACCTATCAAGGGAGTACAAGACGTACATAATTGTGGCCTCAGTGTTACATACATGGTGCCTATCTGTATCCTTAGTGACATATATTCAGTACATATCTGGTGCCTTGGTGTAATGGAACAGGTACCTATTTGTACCCTCCGTGTTTTATACTGGGTGCATATCTTGGGTCTTGATGGAGTGTATCTGGTACATATCTGGCGCTTGGTGTAACATGACTGATATCTATCTGTAGCCTTGGTGGACCATTTCTGATACATATCTGGTGCCTTGGTGAAACATGACCAGTACTTATGAGTAGCCTCAGTGATACATACCTGTTACTCATCTGTACCCAATATTGTCCTGCAAGGCTCTAGATAGGCACCAAGCATAGAACATGGAGGCTGTCGATAGGTACCAGTTCAGATGGTGCAAGATATGCAGGTACTGTATATGATCCACTCGGCTACTTCTAGGTAGTATCAAGGCACCAGATATGTACTGAATATATTCCACCAAGGCTACAGCTAGGCACCAGGTATGTGACAACAAGGCAACATGCATGTACTGGATATGTTCTACCAAGGCACCAGATAGCCACCAGCCTGAGGGTACTCATAGGTACCAGTTATGTTACACCAAGGCACCAGATATGTACCAGATATGCCCCACCACGGCTCCAGATACACACCAGGTATACAGCACTACAGCAACAAATAGGTATCAGTCATGTTACACCAAGGCACCAGATATGTACTGGATACATTCCACCAAGGCTACAGATAGGCACCAAATATGTACCAGTCAAATTACACCAAGGCAACATACATGTACTGGATATGTTCCACCAAAGCACTATACACTGCTGTGGCTATACACATGTGTGAGATATGCTCCACCATGGCTACAGATGGCCACCAGATATGCAATATCCAGGCTAACACTAGATACCAGATTATACTCCAGCAATGTGCACAACTTAACATTTCTTCAACATTATTTCTTTGTTTTGTATAAATTTTACAAAAATTTATTTGGTATCACTTTGCTACACCTTTTGCATACTTCGCACACTCTTTCTATATCATTGCCCACAATTGTTTGCATAAATCATTGTCACATTCATGTACTTTTTAACATAATTCTATCATATAATTGACAACTCATATATCCCCCATGTTGCCACATCATTAGACCCCAACTTGCAACTCAGAAATCAATAACATCCACACTTGTCCTTTGTACATTTTCTGTCAGTTCATCCAAATCTGCTAAAGTAATGATGAATATATAGATCAGTGCAGATGTCAAAGTTATCATAGTTTCCTCATTATTTATTGTGTTTAAACCCCATGTTTTTTTAATAATGCAGTACCCTCATTGTGAACAGATAGTAAATGTGTATGATATAATAGGTATAATAGTTTACAGATGTATTCCCTGTATGTGGTAATGATTACAGTGAAATTATGCTAATCACATACATCATAGCTTCCCCACATTTATACCAAAACTTGCCACATTTACAATGGATTAACAGTGATATTAACCATTCATATGTTCATTATAGTTTCATTGTTCATAAAACAGCTTACATGAGCCTGTGTTGACATAACTTTAACATTTATCTTTAGCATATTTTCAAAATGTAATCACCAGCTCTTGTGATTAATTATGAAGATGCATTTGAATAATTTGAGTATTAATTGTGCTCATTTGTTCAGCATACATCCTTTGCAATTCTGGCTTGTTATAGGTAAAAACCCAGAAAGCAACTTCCAGTAAGTTAAGTGGAATTATAGGAGATGTTTTGCAAAACTTTTCTGTATGTTTTTCATATATAGCGCAAAGAATGTGTGATATATAAGCATTATATATCTTTATATGCTCAGCATACATCCTTCACAATTCTGGCTCATTATTGGTAAAACCCAGAAAGCAACTTTTATAGTAGATGTTTTGCATAACTTTTCTGTATGTTTCTTGTATATAGTACAAGGAATGGATGACATATAAATATTATATATCATCATATTCTCAACATACATTTCTCACAATTCTGGCACCTTATAGGTAAAAAACCAGAAAGCAACTTCCCATAAGTTAGGTGAAATTATAGAAGATGTTTTGCATAACTTTTCTGTATCTTTTTGGTATATTGTACTAGGAAGAGATGACATACAAGCATTTTATATTGACTTTAAGCACCATGTTTCCATCATACCTCCAGAATAACTTCTGCCCCTTGTAAATATCTAATGATGAATCTATATATCTCAGCTTTAACATGATTTTACAATGATTTTACCAAAAGCATCAAAAATTATGTGATTCCCACTTGGTGAGATTTGCACATTTGTTCAGCATATATCACGGCAAATCACGTGAACCTGCATCCAGTGTGGTGTAGAACGTCAGGCTCCGAAATCTTCTCAGCGGGAACCAAGGAAGCCTGTAAAGAAATCTCACATTCTCTCACTCCGGGATGACGCTCGAGCCAGCTACTACAACGGAAAGAAGGTTTGTATCGCTGCTACCGCAGACACCCTCTTCCACAGCCAGATGAGAGTAGGAGAAGGTCTCGCAGACAAGGCTGACCCAACCCTCTATGACAGCTCGAAACTCCCTTGTGTAGGCGATCTAGGCACTCCTAACAACAAAGGCATCGCCTTGCTCAATCTCCCGTGCACTAAGATGAACCAATCTCGTGGAGAAGAAGTCATTGTTCCCGCCGCCACAGTCGCGCTCCTTTGAAAACACATACAGATTAACAAGTTGAAGTCAACTGACCCTCTCTTCTCCTTCCGTGATGATGGAGGCAAACTCACCGTTCTGACGAAGAAGGAATTCCTCGCTCGCTGCAATGAAGTCTGGAACCTGAAAGGGAATCAGAAGATGACGGGTCACTGCTTCAGAATCGGTGGCACCACATACTACCTAACCTCTGGTATGGCTCCTGAAGTTGTGAAGGCAATGGGTCGCTGGAAGTCAGATGCGTTCCTGCGTTACTGGAGGGACCTGGACACCCTTGCCTCTCTCCACCTGCACCGCTTCCAAACCCAACAGCAACATGGACACTGTGTCCGCAACACTGCTAGGTTGTAGCACCGAGCTGGCACCGTCACATCACTATCCAATTTCATCGTTCCCACTCTTCTTGTCCATCATCATCACTTCCTTTCTCTTTCTTTTTCTCCCTATCACTCTGCACATCTCAGTACCCTCGGCTGGGCCAAGACCTGGGGGCAGTCAGTTCCCTACGTACACTCGACGCGCCATCGGCTTCTTTGCAACGGGTTTTCGACTGTACTTCGTCTCCACACCCCCAGGTCGGAATAATTATTCTGTGTTGTCATTCAACATCGTGGAATATTTATTCTGGTTCTCCTTAGCCCTCCTCTTGGTACTAGTGGCCTCAGCCACACTTATTTATATTCTGGTCTAAGAAGTACGAATGGACTATAGACTCAAAATAAGATCTTCCACATCATGTAACCTATTGAATCGAATTTCAAGAGAATGTCCAAGTTTGCTTAACCAGCGAGGCTCATCAATGTTAGCATCTGAGGTCAGATCTACAGCTTTCTGCATTTGAAGCACAGCCTCATTAAGATCTTTAACCTCCCCAAGTTCAATGAATCGAGTTTGAAGGGAACTCCCAAGATTATCCAATAGTAGAGGCTTATCAGAGTGGCTGTCTGAGGTCAGATTAACAGCTTGCTGTAATTTGAGCACAGCCTCATTGATCTTTTGCACATCACCAAGCCTACGGAATTGGGAATCAAGAGATTTCCCGAGATTGTTTAACCTTTTAGGCTTATCAGGGTGATCATGTGGGGTCAAATCAACAGCTTTGCGCAGTTTGAGTACAGCATTACTGAGGTCTTTCACATCACCAAACCTATGAAATCGAGTCTCAAGGGAGCCTCCAAGGTTGCTCAACCAGCCAGTCTTATTAGGATGGCCATCTGGTGTCATATCAACAGCTTGCTGGCTTTTTAGGATGGCCTCATTGAGGTCTTTGACATCCCCAAACCTATTGAATCGAAAAGCAAGGGAAACTCCCAGGTTGTTTAGATTTCCAGGCCTACCAGGGTGGCCAGCTGGGGTAAGATCAGCTGCTTCCCAATGTTTCAAGACTGCATCATGGAGGTCTTCAACATTACTGGTTTTGCTGAAGCGGGTCATAAGGCAGCTTGCCAGGCTGTTTAGCCCTGCAAACTTAGCTGAATTGTCATATGCAGCTAATGTGACAGCTTCATGGTGCTTCAATCCAGCATTGTCAAGGTCTTTGACATCACCAGCTACATTGAATCTAGTGTGGAGGGACTGTCCAAGGTTGTTTAACATTCGAGGTTTATCAAAGTGGCCATCTGGGACCAAATCAATGGCTTGCTGTACTCTTATCACAGCTTCATTGAGGTCCCTGATGTCACCAATCCGATGAAATTGGGTGTGAAGAGAACGGCCAAGGTTGTCTGACATTCGAGGCTTATCAAAGTGGCCATCTGCAGTATTCTCAACTGCTTGCCACAGTTTGAGCACAGCCTCGCTGAGGTCCTTGACCTCACCAAGCACATTGAACCGGATTGCAAGGGAACTTCCAAGATTGTTCAGCAGTGCAGCCTTGTCTGGGTGATTATCCAAAACAAGGGGTATTCAAAAATTTAAGCGCTGACATGACCTTGGGGGGGGGGGGTCTAAAGTTGGCTTATGGCCGAAAGTTCTGACTTTGCATAACTGTGTTCTAATGGTGATTAAATGATGCACAAAGGCTTTTTGTAGCCTTTTAACACATATTTGGGTGTAACCAGTCTAAAATGTAGCCAGAAAAGGCCAAATTGAACCAAGTTTTCTTCTTAATTGGGCTCGGAACATGGTACTAATGACTCTGAACTTGGGGCCAAAAAATTTGACTGCGCAACTGATAGCTATAATACCACTCAAATCTTCATGTCACAGATAGGTAACTGTCAAAACATGCCTACACTGCCGGCAATATGGCATGCCAGGTAGTGCCGGCGCTGACAAATACTACATGCCGGTGATGCCGACTACTAGGGGTGGGAAAATTTTTCTATATAAGGAGCGAGGGGAGGGGGGGGGGGGGGCTAAAAATTCCTTATGGCCGAAAAACAAGGTCATGTCTGGCCTTAAGATTTTGAATACCCCTTGATCCAAAATCAATTTGTCAGCTTGCTGCAGTTTTAACACAGCTGCTTTGATGTCTTCCACATTTGCTAGCCTCTGGAATCGAGCTATAAGCGAGTTTCCTAGGTTTTGTAACTTTTGTGGCTTATCTGGGTGGCCATGTGGGCTCAAATCAACCAGTTCCTGGTTTTGAACCACAGCTTTATTGAGCTCTGCTACATCACCGAGCCTATTGAGTTGAATTTCAAGGGGACTGCTACTGTTATTGGCTATTTCATGCTCATCTGAGTGGTCATGAGAGCCCATAGATTGATCCTTTTGAAGCACAACCTCTTGATGAGCAGATCTATGAGACTTATTTGAAAGCGTAATTTTCTCTCTGTCAACCTGCATTTTCAGGGAAAGCAATTCTGGGGGAAGATTGTCTGAAAGATGTGTAACTTCACTTTGCACTTCCTTTTTGTAGTTCTCAATGAATGCCTCAATGTGTTCAGGACCATGACTTTGATGGCTCTCAACGAGCCACTCCGGAGCCTTGAACCCTATGCTTATAAAAAGCACAGCATTTTTTTCAATGCCATCATGGACACTAAGTGTCATATCTGATTTATCTTCAATCAGCAAATGGTGATAAATGGAATGCAGCTTGTGTTACCGTTGCCTTGCATTGCAGCTGAAAAAATGGACTCTGGTGTGACTTCACATGATCCTAATGATTTTTTGCCCATGATTTGATTTTCTACCACAACTCCAATTGAAAATTGAGATGTGCAAATCCTGGAGTTCAAACCACATAGCATCCAAAATTTCAAATTAGCACCCATTATATTTACGGTGACTTACAACTTAAAATCAACTGGAATTTTCCACAGTAACTGGTTTGAATTGGGATCTTGCTTTGTTGCTGCACTTTCCATTAAAACTTTACCGTTGTACTTGTCAATGATTTGGGCATGCATTTGAGCATTAACAAGCAAATTTTCTTTAGGGTAGGAAACTAGACTGACAGAGAGTTCTTTATGTTGTTGTAAAGGGGGAAAATTCAGATACAAGCTACGCTCATCCTCCAAATGTGGGGACAAAAGCACACCAGAGGGTAGAGATGGGTAAAGCCCTGGGTCAACAACCCAATGGAGTCTCATTCCATAAAACTAGGTACTTATATACTATACAATTGTATACTACACTACATAAGGGAATTGACTTGCTATAATTCCAGGCAAGTCATGTAAAGTCATTATGAGTCATTTAGAATCATTGCACAGTCATGCACAGTCAATGACTCAATGCACAGTAACTATGTACTACAAATGAGTCAATGCAATATTGACACATTATGACTCCAGTTCATATGAGTCAGTCCAGGTTTGTACACGGAGGCACTTGCAAATATTCCAGTCCAAATTCCTACACTTTAGGTGAGTCAGCAATGGTTACAAAGTGAATGTGAGTCATATTCTGCAACCTTGAATATGAAACTGGCTGTAAGATATTAGATTTATTACTAACCAATGAAAGAAGCAAAACCTACAATCTCACAAGTTCTAACATTACTTATACTAGCAAAATGAGATTTTGGTATCACCGTTGGCTTGGTTGGGGCTTCGTAAATTATTTTGATGACAGTCCTCGAAGTCACTATATATACAAGCACTCAAAAATCATGATCCATTGATATCGGCGCATTATGTGATCACCGCTAGCGAGTGGGAGTGCTTACATCTTTTCACAGGATCACTGATCAGTGAATCTTAAATTCTTAATAATCCTAATACAAAGAGAGTTCTGGGATAACACGAGCTGGAGAACTTTGAACAGGTATTTAAATCAGTAAATTAACTGGTACATGGATCAAATGACACCATCAAATTCTTTAACCATCTAAATACGAAACACTGAGCTAAATAAAGTTCTAAGGAATCGATCGGACGTCGCTCCACTGGTGACGTTGTTGAAATTTCCTGTTTGAATAAGTCGGATGATGAACATGAGAGCTCCACCTTAATGCTATCTCACTATCATCATGGATGAAGCATGGATGAAGCCTTGTAACTGGGGTCGGTACTTGGGATAGCGGTTGTGTACAATGTGTAGCAGTAATGGTGGTGGTGATGAGAGGATGAGAGGAAAATAAGCGAATGATGGTTGAACCACCGCACAATAAGCTTGAAGGGCCCAAACTTGAAATACAAATATGACAAAAGGATGGAGGCCCCCACATGACCGTGTACCAGTTCGTGTATTCCGTACATACTCAATCCTGTTGGCACTGAGCTGGTGGGTGGGGCTTTGGGCTATTCCTACCCTATAGGTCCCAAATGTGGTTTGTGGTCAGCAATCAGATAGGAAGCGGGGAGAGTTGATTCATGATCAAGCATGTGTCTGGCGCAAAGTCTCCCTGATTATGTAAGTACGAAGTCCGGAATACAATTACACGGTCATGTAGGAGGCCTGTAAGGTATTGAACAACCTAGCACATCTCCTGGTCATATTAAAATCATAACTATTATTACTTGGCACTCAAAATGACTCGGAATGACTAGACCTGCTGATCATGTGACTATGACTTGCTGGAACATGCGGGTATATTCAAATGAGTTACATTGAGTCATTGAGGCTGTACTTATTTAGAATGGCTTACTCATGCAAACCATGGTTTGCCTTGAGGCTAACACATGTACTATATATTTAATTACTTAATGATTTCCCATGTAAAAGACTATAAAAGGGGGGGAATTACCCATACACCCTTTTTCTTTAGTCTCTATATTTTGTAACCCAGTACCTACAAGAGTTACACTTGTTATCTTGATTCTTTGTGTGAACCACACCTGAGGAATTATCTACTGAGTGAATACAGCAAGACTCACTTTAATATCACATATATTGAAGGTACGTATTCCCGACGCTTATTGTCACCAATACCCATATAGTGCACACCAACTCTATACAAAGATACCCCCAAAACACCGTAACGTTTAAGTTCTTGTAAGCATTGTCTACCGAGCAGCCCCCGAATCTGTTAGATCGGAAGTATTAATTAAATATGACTGGTTAACAAGCCTCTTTGTTCGAGACTTGACAGCGGCATATATATTTTGCTCGGGGCCGTTCTTATTGTTCAGCGACTCGACGTCTGACGATCTTTCATGATCATCTCTTTTTCTCTCACCATCACCAGCACAACTGTTCAACCATCATCCAACCACCATATATCCCGAGCCGTTACCTGAGTCCACCAACACCAGTCACTGCAAGGCCGCATATCTGATGAGAGGAGTCGTGCAGATTTTAGCAATACCATCAGTACTAAGTGTTGAGATAATGGTCACGAGCATGACGAGTTCTGCTGCTCATGTTGTTTACTTTTATTGATGTACTATATATACTCGTGTTTACGGAAAAAAATGGTTCGGCATTATTTTGTGATGTATTTTGTAATGTAGATTATCAACAAATTATGGATTCACACCAAATTCTGAGTAGCTGCATAAGTGGTAGTCATGTACATCAGCCTCCTGAAGAGGTATGGAGCCTGTAATACATGTATGAGGATAATAAATATGAGCGAAATAAAAAATAGGCATACAAGCCGGACTGTTTTTTTCCGTGGCCACAAGTATGTAGCTGAGACTTGGGGAACCTTGCGCTTCTGACTCAAGGTTCCCTGCCTATCTGAATTTATTTGCTGTTCTATTCTTTCTGCCATATCTCTCAGCATTTTTATTCAACACAAAAGCACTGGTATAACCTTATCATCCCGCTGCCGCTCAGGATCCACTACAAGAACATTGATCCCTGTTCTACAAGGAGCCCCTATTTGAGTTGTCGGCTACGAGAACGCCTACCGCTCATGGATCAAGCTACCGACTACGAGAACATCGGAAACTTAAAAGGATTGATTTGATTTGAGCCATCGACTATGAGAATGTCAAACTCAATCAAAACCCAGGATTAAAATCACTATGACTTCTGCCGACTCGACATCCGAAAACACTAACTGCTTTCCCAAATTGGATGATTCTAACTATTCCGCTTGGAGAGTCTATATGGAGGCTGAGCTGGTTCAGAAGGGTCTTTGGGATGTGGTCCAGATCAAAGTCAATACAGTGAAATCTGATGGTACTGAGAAACCGCAAACCAAGATTACTGCCGAGATTGAGAAGCTGAGAAAGGCGCACTCTACCAAGAAGATGGGAGAAGCTCGTGCTGCTTTGATTTTATGAGTTGCTGAAGGTTAGCTTTCACACATGCGTGAGCACAATCCACTCCACATTTGGTTGAATTTGAAGACGGTTCACCAAATTCATGGATTTGGCGCCTCACTGGCCTTACGCCGTAAACTCTCGTCGATGAAGATGAAGAAAGGAGTAAAGTTGGCTACATTCATTGGGGAGGTAAAGGCTGTTTGATTCGAAATGGAGGAGGCCGGACTTGATGTCTCTGACCAGGAGTATATCCTTGCAATCACACTTGGACTTCCGCCCTCCTATGCCACTGTCATTTCATCATTCAACACTGTTGCTGCTGATGTCCTCACACTTGATTATGTTACCAACCAACTATTGAATGATGAAGTTGCTCAGCTTGCGGGGAAGCCCACCACTACAAATGTTGAACGTGAACGTGATGCAAAGGATAGTGCACTCACCGCTGCTGCGCCGGATGGTACGAGGGGTCCTGCTGTCAAAAGAACATGTTTCTTCTGCGACAAACATGGACACTTCAAGGATGAATGCCCAGAACGATTGGAGTATTTGGCTTACAGCAAGAAGAAGGATGGTGAGGCGAATTTTATTGACGATGAGGAGACTGTTAAAGAAGATGATTTTGCTTATTGATTTTCCGATGAGATTCACGCTAGAACTCGAGGGGAAGTGTTGAGATAATGGTCACGAGCATGACGAGTTCTGCTGCTCATGTGTTTACTTTTATTGATGTACTATATATATGTAGCTGAGACTTGGGGAACCTTGCGCTTTTGACTCAAGGTTCCCTGCCTATCTGAATTTATTTGCTGTTCTATTCTTTCTGCCATATCTCTCAGCATTTTTATTCAACACTAAGTAGGTTTAGTACACATTTAACTTGAATCTTGACAACAAGATACTGAATATTTCATTCAAAGGCAAAATCTCAACAAAACCTCGTTTAGAGAGTGTTTATAGTATTTGTTTAATATTGTACATAGAGGTATAAATACGGTATCTGTTTGGAGTACAGTAAACCAAGTACTGTACTAAGCTCTGCAAATCCCCTCATTTAATGAATTTTTAAAGATGTTCAAATGGTGTCGGACATGTCCAGCCATGTGTAAAAAACTTAGATCCAGTTTCTTCGCCAGTGAAAAGTGTTATTTTGAGGACATTGATTGGTTCTTTGCTTCCAACAGCTTGTAGATCATCCAGACCTTTCTTCAGCAGGCCTCCCGTTGAGCTCTGAAATTCCCCATCTCTCTTGTGCTAAGCAACGCGGATTCAGCTTTCCATTGTTAGATACATATAATCAGCCAGTGTCCACTCCAAGCTTTTACTAATGTCGATGAAGGTTTGAACGTAGCCGTCATACAATTTTGGAGGTTGCTTGAGTGAGATTGCAGTGCACATAGCCCTCCAAGCTCTCACCTGAACCCAGACGGGAACCGAAACTCAAGACAGAGTAACAGAAAGCAAGACATGACATTCCAAATCACAGGCGTCGTATGGTATACTGAAGCCTACTCTTATGCACAAATATCACATATACTTGTACATGTAACAGTACAGCCAGTTACCTAGTCATAGTACCATCAATGTACATAACCCCCACAACGATATATCAAATGAATTAGTACCTCTCTAATAATCTAACAACACGATCTCATATCACCGCCCCATCACAGAATGCACTAAATCAGTCCTAGTCCTCCCCAGTCCCAGCTTCGGTATCCCAAGCGCCCTGCACGCCTGCAACTCTCGCCCAAAACATCCCCTCTTTGAGATGCACGATCTCCGCCCACGTGAGTTCCTCTGATTTTGAATCCGAAGTGGATGTAAGCGACGGGTGTACAGGGGGGGGAAGACCTGCATCCAAAAAGGTTATTAAGGCATTTGTCTACAAGAAATGAAAACAACGTACCAGCTCCCATCTTTGTTGATGCCAAAGGCACACCTGGCAGCTTCTTATCCTCAGTACTTGGCATACTCGGTCTGCTCGCATTCCCACTCATGCTACCACTCCAAGAGCCCGCCTTTTCAGTTCACAAACCCAAGCCACTCAAGCCCAGCATCTCCCATAATCCCTGTTTTCGCGGTGGTGTGGCAGGCGGTGCTTTCTCCAGCTGAGCGTGCGTAGGATGAACAGGCGGAGCAGTTGAAGGTATAATTGACAAATTTGGGTTTGGATTGGAGTTGTGTGAGCTTGAGGTACCATTAAGTAAGAGTAGCATCGGTAGTGGAACTGACACTCTTTGCCCCAAACCTTTGAACCTCCGTATCCATCAAGAGAATGATGAAGAGAATGATGTAACACCAGACAAATGTGGTAAATTGTCAAAGAAGTGAGTGCCGTGGTAGAATGTCGAGGTGGCGGCAATGACCGTGTGTATAGTGTGCGCCGGAGCAACAGAGCCTGTAAAAAGGGAAAAGCTTTATTATACAGAAGACATATGCTTGTCTTGCATTATCCGGTGTATCCAAGTCCGGAGTCAAGATAGTAATACTGAGAACCTTGTGAGAGTTTCGAGGTCAGAGGAAGAGACGGCGGGAGAGATTTACCTATCCTCATTCATAATCCTTGCTAACCAGCCAACATTGTCATTGCCAGCAATGATGCAGGCACTCGTACTGGCACAAAGTACAGAGGTGACCGACAACCTCATGATACGGTTATGTCTTTCAAAAATCTTTGTTCTCGAATGAATCCAATGTTTCTTCTACAAACTTTCCTTTCCCAATTTTTCTTCCCAATTCCACTGTCTCTCACTTTCTCCCTTCCTATCTTTCCCAATGCCTCAGTGCCCCTTCAAAGCTTCATTTTTGCCCAATTTCTGTTCAACCAAGATGTTTACCTTCTGCATTAGCTTGTGAATACGCACTGTGCAAGCATCAGATTGATTTGAGAAAAGTGTAGAGTTTACGTTTAGTGCTTAGTCTCTAAGTAGGAGCTTTGTCGTCATTGTTCGTGGTAAGCTGCCGTGAGAATAACATTCCTGATGCTATTACTAATTAAAGTTTGCCCAATCCATTTAGGTTTCACGAATGTAGCATGATACACAACATACACGAGGTCAGAGCATTGACACTTGTCTAATTTCAACTCGTAGAAGTATATTTCCCAGGTGTCGAGGTCCCAACTTGGCTTAACTGGAAAAGCCTGAAACATCGCTCTTAAGAGCAAATATTTCTGAGGCAGAAGCATAGATAAAGAACCTCGAAACTGATTCAAATTGAGATCAATCCAACCACAAGATGAGCTCTAAAACTTGAAGAATGTTCTATCTCCCATTCAAATGTCGAGTACCGCTGGATGTACTTGCCGAAATATATCTTCTACCATGCATACGGGACTACTAGTTTGAATAGACGCGCTACCTTGGCAGAGTACCGCCGAATAAGAATGAGAAAACAACTCCGCTTTGACATTGCTCGGACCAGTTTCATATTGGATAGATGAGCTGACTCGGCAATGAACTGAACAGACAAGATTCAATCGATGGCAAGGGGTATTCAAAAATTTAAGCGCCGACATGACCTTAGGGGGGGGGCCTAAAGTTGGCTTATGGCCGAAAGTTCCGACCTTACTAAATGATGCTCTAACGATGGTTAAATGATGCAGAACTGCTTTTTGTAGCCTTTTCACTCATATTTAGGTCTAATAAGTCCAAAATGTAGTCACAATAGGCAAAATACTAAGTTTCCCCCTCAGTTGGGCCCACTGATGATGCTGAACTTGCTGCCAATAATGTTGACTAGGCAACTAATAACTGTAGTAATGTTCAAATCTTCATCTCCTAGGTAAGTAATTGTTGAAGCTTGACCGCAATACCATTAATAATGTGCGGCAAATGATAGAGATGTCCACAAGTCCGGATCCAAGTATACTTGGATCCGGAGCGCAAGTACTTGTGGCCTAAAAGGCCTGACTCGTGGGAAACAGGTCACTGACTCACAAGTAGTAGCGCTTATTTTAGCGCTCAATCGCCGTGAGCTGTCTACAACCTCAAACATATGTGGCAGTACTTGATAAGTACTATAATAAATATGATACTATTAACTACTGTAAGTTTTGATCATCAACAACAAATATATGAGTTCATATTGCTTGCACAAGTCACACAAGTACTTGCAAGTCAACCGAAAATTGCAAATGTCTGACTTGTGACCCGCGCCTGACCCGTGGGAAACGGATCCTGGGATCCGCGAGTCGCATACTTGTGGGGTTTGCCACAGATCTTACCTGTGAAGACTTGGACTCGTGGACATCTCTAGCAAATGATGCCAGTGCTGACATATGGTATGTGCCGGTGATGCCGGTCGCTAGGGGTGGGAAATCCCTTCTATATAAGGGGCGGGGGAGGGGGGGCTAAAAACTGTCATCTCCTAGTTGATCTTTGAGTCATCATATGGTTCTCTAGGGTGTTCTCTATGCATGCAAAAGTTGATTCATTACATAGACGGCTCGGAGGAAATACTTACTCGAGACAATGAAAAATCTGGATAAGTGCGGCTTCTATTGCGGCCATTGATCCCCTGTTTTGTTCTCTACTTCGAGGAAGTTACAAGACGACTCGAAGGGAGGATTACTTATACTTCAAGGGCCGTGACGAGGGAAAAGCGGAGCATCATCAGAGTCGCCTGTAGTGCAGCCATTTGGACTCGGATATTCATCATAGGTCACTATTACTACTAAGTAATACCACTGTACCACTTACTAGTAATTGTCTAGATCCGATCATTGGGATTCACTGCTTAACATTGGAAAATACTGCAAAAACCGTGGTTTGTGGGACAACAGTGTCGTAGGTAATTGGCGCAGTGGGGACTCAGAGCCGTGAGGCTCAGACAACGAGAGATAAGAGATATTGTTCTATACTACTTGGCCTTCATATCAGGCCTTATATACTACAGTGCGGGTACTCTACAAGGTATCTACCGGCTCTGTAAGTATTAGTAAGTAGCTAGTAAATAGTTAGTAAGGAAATACGGAGTGTAATAATTACCGACACCAGATCCGGAGTTGCGTATTCCGGTGTCAAAGCATCGCATCACAACAAACAGGATATGAGCATAGGTTGAGATTCCAATGCTCTTCTTCGCTGATACACATCCTGAACAATCTTGGAACAATCTTGGCGAACTTGTACCAGGTCACAGTGAGCAAGTTCACTTCACATGTAAATGGTATCTCTCAAATAGAAGATGCAATCAGGACAGGAAAGAGTGGCTGGTTGGCCCGGAATGCAACACTCAAAAGCCTGCCGCAGGGGCGGAGCTGCGGCATGGGTCAACTTCTCAGATCTCTGCGTTAAAGAATGGTAAGTACTATGCTGACCCTGCCTAGTTCGCGTCCTTCCAAGCGATTTAAACAGTGTCCATATATATTCGTGATATGATATATCTCATAGGACTGGAGATTTTATCGATGAGCAGTTACACAGTAGACATCCTTTATACACTAATATTAATAAAAGGACCGCCAAGACCCTTCATCCCACATGTCTCCTCACGGCACTGGTCTGAATTCATACACCTGATTATAGCTACCACTAACAAGTTGAAGTGTACTAGAGCCCGAATTAGAGTGATTTAGCGCGACAGCAGGCCCCCTGTTGACGCTGTTCCAAAGCTGGATCCTGTAAATCCTTTGAGAATCGGATGGAGATTCCACTGAATTATTGCCTACATGAACGTGTTTCTGCCGTGTGGCGCAAGCTTCCAACCGATCTGGAAAGAACCCATCTCTACTCTCTTGCCCACTGGGTTATTTACGTTGGACAACATGAGAAATCCCCCCGTCTGCGTGTTTTGTAGCGTCCAGTATGGACCAGGGTATTGGACAGCCCTCCACTACAGATCCATCACAGGTCTGAGAGCGTTGAAATGAGACATATGAATTTGCTCACCACATCACACTCTGTAGATTCAGGTGTGTATGTAAGTACTCGAATGGATCATGGGAATGGAGTCCTTACTCCGACCGTTGTGATAAACAAACAAACGGCTGTTACCACCAACATTGTGGATATGATAGTTTCTTCCACTCTGGGGTGTCATTTCGAAAGTGCAATGCTACACTGGTTCAATTCCATCCATATTTTATAGTCGTAGGCCCAGCGCCTCAAGGAGACGAAGCTTCAAGCAGTCTGGGAGTTGCTGCTGTAATCTAATTTTAGTCTTGACATCCAGTGCCAACCAGTTACCAAATCCTTGTATCATGTCAGACGATATCGGCAAGGAAAGATTTGATGCAGATATTCTCATACATAGGAACCTCGATAGATGGATAACATTTCAAACTCTATATAAACTTATCGATGATCATCAGGTTGACGGCCTAAAGCTGGATAGAAATAGCTGTCCAAACTTCATTGATAATTGTAGTTCCCTAGACCGTGTTGTCCATGAGGCAAGTGTAAGGAGGTGTGAAGGAGGTGTTCCTGATCTCAACGCGCTGAGTAAGTCCCTTTCAAGAGTTGCAATACATATCAAGTACAGCCTGTTTTGCTATCCTATTGCATGCTACAGGTCTGAGTCTGGTAACCAGTGACTGGCAGGTCATAATTTTGTACTCATAGCCTCTGATGGAGCTCTAGAAGATTGAAAGGCTGTCGCCCAGTCCCGACAGAACACCAACGACAGGAAGCACACGTTGAGAGAACCACGTCATAGAAGCTAGGCCTTAGGCGACAGGAGAATACATGGGTATAGTAAGTATGCGCCACACTTACAAAGACACGCAGGATCATGATGGATCTCAGACTCATGACGGTAAAAGCTGTTGAACATTGAGGAGGAATTGACTATATGTTAAATTGGTAAGTTCCCGGACTCAGGATGGTCACGGATATGTTCCCTATTCCCTGCTTTGAAGACACTTCAACGTCAAACAACTTTGAACTTGGTATTGCGCCTCTGTGAATTGGTGCGTTCTTGGTGTGATCAGTTGACTATTGATGTCATTCTGACATTATCTTGTTTAAAAGCTTGGCGTTTTGAAGCCTACTAGTACTATTAAAACCTTCAAGATAAGTATCACTCAATGATCCTATCGGTGGCCGTGGATAATATTCCACAGCCTGTTTGTCCAACAAATACAACATTTTCTACGTGAATAGTTATTTGTTCTCACTGCATCTGACTCTCGACATGAAGTATGGACTGTGCGATTGATAGTCACTATTCATTTCCTCAAATCATTTCTCGAGGAACCAGTTGCTGCACTCTCCATTAATAGATTGCACGATGACACTTGGGCCATTTGTTGGCCATTTGCATCCCAGTCCCTCTCAACGCTACTTGCTCTCAGTTATATGATGGATCAAGTATACAGTTGCCTGTGACAGCGGAAACTCGACTATCGAGACAGATACAATTACTTTCGCATTGAAATTAAAACACCGAATGGATCTGAGTGTACAGGTGGGAGCCATAAATTTACATATGAGGCCCAGCTTGGTATCAGAAGGTGATGTGATTTTTTTGGTTCCGTTCTGTACTTCTACAGACGAGGTTTTATTATGCCCCAGTCTTTCCCTTTACTTTTTCCTGTCTCAAGAATTTTTCCTAGCTTATCCATACTCCCTGGACATCCACAACCAATATATGCCTCGGAGAGCCTCAACAAGGCTCAAGCCCGTCAAACCAAATACGTTGCACACTGTATTTGCCTGAGCTATTGGAATGATATCAAAATAGTGCCGGAGACTCACGTTGTGTGCCTGAGAACTCTAGTTGGCAATTGGATAGGAATGCGTTGATTGTCTGACTCGACCTTCCCCAGCCGACACTTTCGAGTGCATAGTAGTATGATACTCAATTCGTGGAAGCGACCGCAAAGGTATCAAGGGATATAAGAAACGGGGATATGAACACGACCATCTCCAAATAAATCTTGAAGGCCTGATGACTCGCTTATGCATAGCCTAACCTATAACTTTTAAGCGGTGAGCATTTGGAGCTATCGATCGTTCCTGGTGGTATGTACTTAATGGATTAGATTTCGGAATAGGGGATGGTCTACTTATGTGGGAGGAGTGGCTGGTAGCTGGAGAAGATCGACAGACCTTCAAGTTCAAACGCTGATTGAGGTCCCGAGGAGTCGTCGGTCGCTTGCAGCCTGACAATCGCGAGACGAGGACGGGTTTAGTAGGCATTAGACCTGCGTGGTTGAATGTCAAAGGCACAATTGGACAAGCTGGGATTGTGGCGAAGGTGATAGGCGTTCGTATGATTACTAATGGGCGCCTATTGTACAGTCACCGCTCTCTTTTTATCACGACGTTTTACAGCATTTTCTATGCATGGAAGACTACTTGAACGGCCGATCATTTACGAATGACGATCCGGTACAACAGGGGGTATACCATCACCACCTTCAAGCTCCACTCCCACAAAGACCTTTATGACTACGAAGGCGAAACGTAGACTTTCAAAATTTCACGTTCAAAGTGTGCTTTTCTTTTTCTGTGGCTCTCTGTTTTGTCTCATGTTCCTTGTGTAGATTCGGTAGTGTCAAGTACCGCCTTGAAAGTCTTCGACCAATCCGTGGAAACAGCGGGCCACATAACTCACTTGTTGTCTCTATCTCTGTAGCCGGCACATCGGTGCTCTCTTTTGGCTGAATGGTATGCTCGTTATCCGACTATCATCATCATACAGATCACTCATGCTACCGGTCAAGGTCGCTAGTAGGCTCATAGCCGATATCGTTGTCAGCTTTGTTACCGCGATTACCATCCTTTACGTGTACTCCTCGAAGGGTTCGGCCCTCTGGGTTGCGGATACCAGTTCTTTATCACCTTCGGTCTTCCCGCCTCTTGTGTCGACTTTGCCACCGAACAACGTACAGACATTGGGTCGTAGCGTATCCCCATTGGTACCCAGTTCACCTGGGGAATCATCCTCGCTACCGGTCTTTTCCTCCTCCCCGAGTCACCCGATACCTTATCAAAAAGGCCGGATAGAGGATGCCAGACGTGTGCTTGTGGGGCTCGGAGGTCAACATTCAACAGCACCCATTGAGGACGAAATAGCCGAGATTCTTGGCAACCACGAGTACAGTACAGAAAGCAGTTCATTCCTGACACCGGATACTGAGGCTCTTGGTGCCAGTGCTTCGCTGGTGGACTTCGCACCAATCTTCATAAAACCGTCCTCGGTACATCGCTCTAGATGGTGTCTTTTCTACTTTTCGTCCATCTTCTTCCAGTCTAGCGGTGCCACGAAGAACATGCTCCGATATTCACTATCGTTAACGTTTACCTGCTTTCCTTCCAGACAATAGAGCATTTCGGGCGTAGGTCTCGAACGTTTGTTTATCAGATAATCGTTAGTGCTGGTGGGGATGGTATCGGATTTAATAGTGTGTTCCTTTTCTCTGTGTCTCTTTTCGCTTGGATTTACTCATTCCGTATACTTAGAAAACCCATGGCTCCAACATCGCAAACAAGTCCCAGGTGCCTTTATCGCCATCTACATCTTTTTCCTCGCCTTTACCTGGGTAGGCTGGTCATCTTCCCAATCCTCATCCGTTCCCGCGGCGTTACACTTCGCACTGCCTCCAACTGGCTATGGAACACATTATCTCTGATAGCCTCATTCACGGCCGCCACCAACAAGGGGAACTTCCGCTCGGCTGTGTTTTGGGTATGAGGGTCCCTGTGTCGGTGCTGCTTCATCTACACGTACTTCTCCATTCCCGGGACGAAGAGTCTTAGCTTGGAGCAGGTTGATCAGTCGATGTTGGTGACTACGTCGAGAACAAGTGCTGGATGGGTGCTGACGAAGATCTTTGCGCAGGGATGGGGATGGTGGGTGGATGTCGGCGGAAGAATATTTGTATGCCGATGTACTTGCGCTAATGAACGTTCAAATAATGCGATTTGTTTTGCTCCTCTGATCACGACGTTTCGATTTAGGAGTTAGATGGGACTGTTGCTTGCATTTCAGTTATGTATTTCCGCTAGTCCGGTTTCTCTGCTAAAATTTATACTGCCAGGACCGTGTTACCAGCACCAATTCTCGAACGCTCTGTCAAACGTCAAGGAACATCGCTCCTAGTCAGACGCCTCGCACTCATCACTTTCCCCCATGGTACGTATCATGTCTAATGCATAGATCTTAAATACATTGAATTCTGAATTAGGCGGGTAGCGTGAACAAAACCAGACAACTACGGAGTTGAGCCGTTGGCTCCAAGTAGAGAGAGGACAATGCATGGGGATAGGAGCTGACAGGTCCTCGATATCACGGCTTCCAATATGTTGGCCATCTTGAGGCCAACAGCTGGGAGTAACAACGGAGGAGATGATTGCGATGAGCAGCTAAGGTGTATTTATCCTGATCAATCTACCGTCTACGGTTCGACTGAAAATATCTAATATCTCCAACAGTCGAAGCTACCCACTTCCAGCTCTACAAACGCGCTAAACATGTCTTCTCCGAAGCTTCCCGAGTCCTTCAATTCCGCCAAACTTGTCTCTCCGCAGCTTCCGAAGCTTCCAATCCATCTACCCACCATCACCAATCGACGTTGCCAAAAATCTCGGACGACTGATGAATGAATCGCAGACCAGTTGTGATCAACTCTACCAATGCTCGTGCGATGAGCTGAACGAACTGACGAAAATCTTGCGGGATGCCGGGGCTCTTGGAAGTCGACTAACGGGTACGGCCGCTCTCATTTATATAATTCGGAATTGGAACTGATGTACTTTCGATCGAATTTCAGGTGCTGGATGGGGAGGATGCACTGTTTCCCTCGTCCTCGAGTTTGACGTCGATGATTTTATTAAGAAAGTCAGTGCAAGGTATGGACCGTTCAAGGATCTGAAGGGAGATGCCTTGAATGAGGTGATCTTCGCTACGAAATCGAGCAGCTGTGCCTGTGGTGAGTTTTTTGAGTTTCTTCGTGATTCTTCCAATCGATTCTTTTACGAGCATTCTTTACAGTGTATAAATTCGAGTGATTCGGGGAAGAGGATACAAGACGAAAGACGTACATACAACTGCACATAGCTATAGTTATTATGTATGTATTTAGTATTTGGTTCAAAGAAAGAGCGGTTGCCTCGATGATGAGCGAGTTAAAACGAGAGTTACACAATGGTATTACACAATAAAGTAAAGGAACTACAATTTCTTCCTCACAGCTTACAAGCCTTAGGCTTCTTGTTATCCGAACCCGACGCGCCTGGCTGTGAAACCGCTTTGCAGAGGAATTTCATTAGAAAAGCATGTAAGCCTTCAACCTGCTGACCCGATTTCCCGACAAGTGGTGATAAGCTGATTATAAAGAGCTGTTTACTACTGCCTTGAGAGGGACAAGAAACGAGGGGAAGGGAGGGAGAAATGTTACCATAAGCCAACATCCGAATACCTCATCTTCCCTTCCCCACAACCGCTATATCAGGGCATTACCCATAGTACCCGAGCGGTGGCCCATTACTCGTTACTCTGGTGTCATATTTGAGCTGCAGTGAATCTTCAATACCCTCACTCTCCCTTGTAAGTACCTGTGTGATCAAAACCACAACTGAAATGCACTGAGCTTTCAATCAACCTTCTAATATGCTCAAAAAGAGACAGAAACTATACATGGTGTTCTACTTGGGCTATCAAGCCTGATGCTCCATTCCAAACGCCTTGGTAGCGTCAAGCACACCATTGTCCTTCGCAGTAAAAGAACCCTCGCGCTTTGAAGAGGAAGGACCCTTAACTTCAAACGTGACTTTTTGACCCTTTGCCTGTAACTCGCGCAATGTGTTTTTCATTTCAACATCGCCCACCCACTGCCCCTCCTTCATGGTTTGTTCCACAGCTGACTTAATATTTACCTGGAGCTCGTCCGGTTTGCCGCCCGGTATCTTGATTGGCTCCGGGCTAATGATTGTTACCTCATAGGTGGCAGAGCGGGCTACGAGTTCTGGAGTACTGACAGCGCGAGTGGCCACTGGGGGACTTTGAATAGACTGAATAGTGGGAGGATCCAATTTAGGCAATCTATAAACTAGACCAAAAACGATACATACCGTGACATTTAGAGGTGCCGCATTGGCAACATAGGCAACTAGAAAAACAAGATATGCAGAACTGAGACGCATAATGGATGTATGGAAGAAAGCTGTGGAAAATCGTTAAATGTATATTTCCCCATTGCCAATGATGTACGTACTATTCTTGGAGTTGAATTCGCGTCGAAAGGAGGGTTCAAGTTAACGGAACTAAGCACTGGAGGGTTTGGTAGAGAGCAAGTCCTTTTCTCCAGGAAAAGATACTAGGGATAGTAGAAGGTGAGCTTGGCCGGCAAGATGAGAAAACGCTTCTGGTTTGCAAAAGGCTTTTATAGAAGGCATGCGAAAACATGGATGTCGAAACATTATAATGGCCATCAGACACGCACTGGATTCACCTTCAACTTTTCAAAGCAATTGTATTGCAGGTGGTGAAATCTGTCATAGTATCAATTCTCCTGTCTCCCGTACTGCAATGCAGGAATTAGGTTTGTTTCGAGACTTGATAGGGAGAAGCGTACCAGTGATTGAGACCAGTGATCATGAACCGACCTCCTGTCACAGAACAGACTGTAGTTGGATTCAGAGAACTTGATACCGTAGCTGAACTCCCTCCTTCTGTTTGTAAAACGGCAGACACTGCTTTGTACTCTTCCCTGGCGTTCTCATGACTTCGGACTTTGGAGTGATAGACATATCTAGTGAACATGATGACGAGCAAACCTTGACTGACCCTCATTGGATTAATTTCTTTCATCTGACACCCCGTTTTGAATCAATAACCCCCACTCTGTACAGTACCGGCAAGCCCAACTTATCAAATCCCAGTGCCTCCCTATCTGTTCTCACATCGGCCGTACGTTCCTTACACGACAAATCACGTTTCGGCACATATATTTTGCCGTGCACCCCATGCGTGGTGCGTGCAAGTGCGTGCAAGTGCGTGTAAACACGGTGCGTGGTGAAACCAGATTAAGTGAAACCAGATTAAGTGTATCATAAGAGAACTTGAATATGAAAAATACACAAGGTAGTAATAAAATGTATCTGACAACAACGAAATCCTTCAAGTATCAAAAACGTATGTTCCCGGCTCAGTCTGCGTTCCAGCTTCAGGTCTGAGGTCTCCGTAGTGTGGGGACTTGGAAAGGACAAAGTACTCAAAACGCGAAAATTATTGCAAGCATGTGAGCTGCCGCTAGATAATTTCAGGGCCACTGGACAGCGAGACTCGACGGTACACACGTCAACGGTCTTCGGAAGTCCTTTGGAAGCAGATAAGTACTAGTGCGCGCGCTAATTGCCGTCCCGACTCCCATTTATTGGCCACAGTATCATGTGAGCCAATGTAGAATTTAAATACACTGGTTTGTTCCTCGGTACGTTATACGTACACGTGTAGACCTTATATGAGCTGCCACTCGTTAGTTTCTTCCCTCCTTCCTACGTACCAGCATGCCGCTCGAAGATCGCAGGTAGGTTTCAACGTCTCGTCTTAGTAGTCAGTGCTAATTGTCATTAATAGAGAGCAGAAGAATATGACTGGACTAGATATGCCTGGCAGGCGAGATAGTTTTTTCCATTTTTAGAAATCCGGCTTACATTCTGATAGCATGTTTGCAAATGCTTCCGACTTTAATGTGAACAACTCGCAATTCATCATTAACAATTATGACTCCTGGAGTGAGTGCTCCTTGATTGCCCTTCCTAGGTCTTTTTAATGAGTAACGTTTGAAATGAAGATGACAATGATGTGTCAGCTATTCAGAGTTGGTTGAAGGCGCCGGATCCCTCTACCAATTTTGTGGCAGCATGTGATAAGAGAACAGCTGAAACTGGAGAATGGATACTGTCTCATCCACAATATGTTCAGTGGTGCCAGGGTGAGCCTGGGATCCTATGGATACTGGGCAAAGGTAAAAAAATTTATTCAGAAGGTGTCAGTTCTAACAAAGATCTTCTAGCGGGGTCTGGGAAAACTATCCTCTCGTAAGCATGAATGAGTTGTCATTGCGTTGATGTCTAATATGCATTACTAGCACAACAATCTTCAAACATTTGCAAGCTAATCCTGCACTCAGATGCTACTATTACTATTTTGACAACCGTGACAAGACAAAGACAACTGCCCGAGGTCTTTTTCAATCGCTATTATTGCAGATGGCCACAACATCTGATGGTGTCCATCCTGCTCTGCATGCACAGTTTACAAAATGCAAGCAAGGTGTGATGGAACCCACTACAGAGGATTTGAGTACAACCCTAGCAGCAGTTGCCCAGGGCCAGGACTTGAGTTCTGTTTTCCTTGTATTGGATGCCATGGATGAATGCACTGAAGCAAATGATGTTTTCAAGCATCTTGTACAACTTAAAGACAGCCTCTCCATAGCTGTAACTAGCCGATATTTAGTTGAGACTAGCTATAATGTGTCTGGGAATATTCACCTTGATGGTGCACAAGATGCTTTTCAGGAGGATGTTCTCAAATACCTCCAGGATCAACTTGGGCATCGGAAATTGAAGCAAGAACTATTTACTGAAATAGTAGATCATTTGACTCAAGGATCACAGGGACAGTAAGTACTCAAAATGAACGAGTTGACCTGTGACTAACTTGACCCTAACAAAGGTTTTACTGGGTTGCCTGCCAAATAACTGCATTGGAGCAATGTAAAACACCCAGAGCCATTAAGGAGGCACTAAAAGCACTGCCCAAGACCCTCGAGGATATATACATTGTGGCCATTAAGAGAATCAGAGAAAGTAAACATGGGGATGATGCATGGCAGCTTCTCAGATGGTTGACATATGCATTTGAGCCACTGTCAATTGATAAAGTTGCAGATATTCTGGCAGTAGATCTGAAGGGTCAGATATTTGATGCTGATGCACGATCATTGGAGCTTGAGACCGTAATTTATGATATTTTGGATTCTACATTGATTTCTGTCAATGCAGACAGCATTGTTCAGCTTGCACACAATTCCGTGAAAGAATTCCTAGTGCAAAGCCAGGAACAAATGATCCTAACTGGGCTGATTGAAATGAATGAACAGTTGGCACATTGTACTATATGTCAAACATGCCTTATCTATTTGACCCAATTTGACTCAGAGCAAAAGTATGCTTTTGAAAAGGATTATCCGTTGGCCATATATGCTGCAAAATATTGGCCAGCACATATGAAGAGGATAGGGAAGGAAATCTTGAAGGGTGAACCAGCTAAGAACCTAGCAGTAGCACTAGTGAAAGACCAAAGTCAACTGCAATACATGAATTGGATCAGAATCCATGGGCCTGAGCGAGATTGGAGGGCTAGATGTGATGTAGATCTGAATCCAAAAGAAATACAGCCTCCAATTTATTACATGGCCTATGAGGGAGTGGAGTTTATTGTGGAGCATCTGCTGGGACAAGAAATGGCTGATGTCAATGTCCAAGGTGGAGAGTATGGAAATGCACTCCAGGCAGCTGCTGTTCAAAGCAACAAGGATACTATGCAACTTCTCTTAAAGTATAAAGCTGATGTGAATGCTCAGGGTGGACACTATGGAAATGCACTCCAGGCAGCTGCTGCTCAAGGCAACAAGGATACTGTTGAGCTTCTTTTAGAACACAAAGCAGATGTGAATGCACAAGGTGGACTCTATGGAAATGCACTCCAGGCTGCTGTTTTTCAAGGCAACAAGGAGACTGTACAGCTTTTGTTAGATCACAAAGCAGATGTGAATGCCCATGGCGGACTCTATGGAACTGCACTCCAGGCAGCTGCTGCTCAAAGCATGAAGGAGGCCATTCAGCTTCTGTTAAAGCACAAAGCAAATGTGAATGCCCAAGGTGGAGAGTTTGGAAATGCGCTCCAGGCAGCTGCAGCTCAAAGTAAGAAGGAGACTGTCCAGCTTCTGATAGAGCACAAAGCAGATGTGAATGCTCAAGGTGGTATCTATGGAACTGCACTTCAGGCAGCTGCAGCTCATGGAAAGAAGGAGAATATCCAACTTCTCCTAAATCACAAAGCAGATGTGAACGCCCAAGGTGGACGCTATGGAAATGCACTTCAGGCAGCTGCTGCTCAAGGCATGAAGCAGACTGCCCAACTTCTGATAGAGCACAAAGCAGATGTGAATGCCCAAGGTGGACGCTATGGAAATGCACTTCAGGCAGCTGCTGCTCAAGGCATGAGGCAGACTGCCCAACTTCTGATAGAGCACAAAGCAGATGTGAATGCCCAATGTGGACACTATGGAAATGCACTCCAGGCTGCTGCCGCTCATGGCAAGAAAGAGACTGTCCAGCTTCTCTTAGAGCACAAAGCTGATATAAATGTCCAAGGTGGGCTCTTTGGAAATGCACTCCAGGCAGCTGCTGTTCAAGGCTGGAAGGAGACTGTCCCATTACTCTTAAAGCACAAAGCAGATGTGAATGCCCAAGGTGGTCTCTATGGAACTGCCCTTCAGGCAGCTGCTGCTCAAGGCATGAAGCAGGCTATCCAGCTTCTCTTGGATAACAAAGCAGATGTGAATGTGCAAGGTGGTCTCTATGGAACTGCACTCCAGGCAGCTGCTTTTCAAGGCAAGAAGGCAACTGTCCAGCTTCTCTTAGAGCACAAGGCAGATGTGAATAAACAAGGTGGACACTATGGGAATGCACTCCAGGCAGCTGCTTTTCGAGGCAAGAAAGAGACTGTCCAGCTTCTGTTAAAGAACCAAGCAGATATGAATGCCCAAGGTGGTCTCTATGGAACTGCACTCCAGGCAGCTGCTTTTCAAGGCCAGAAGGCAACTGTCCAGCTTCTCTTAGAGCACAAAGCAGATGTCAATGCCCAAGGTGGTCTCTATGGAACTGCACTTCAGGCAGCTGCTGCTCAAGGCATGAAGCAGACTGTCCAGCTTCTGTTAGACCACAAAGCGGATGTGAATGTGCAAGGTGGACATCATGGAAGTGCACTGCAGGCAGCTAGTGCTCAAGGCATGATGGAAACTATCCAGCTTCTGATAGAGCACAAAGCAGATGTGAATGCCCAATGTGGACACTATGGAAATGCACTCCAGGCAGCTGCTGTTCAAGGCAGGAAGAAGACTGTTCAGCTTCTCATCAAGCACAAGGCAGATGTAAATGCCCAAGGTGGACACTATGGAAGTGCACTCCAGGCAGCTGCTGCTCAAGGCAACAAGGTTACTGTTCAGCTTCTCCTAAAGCACAAAGCAGATGTGAATGCTCAAGGTGGAGAGTATGGAAATGCACTTCAGGCAGCTGTTGCCCAAGGCAACAAGGAGACTGTTCAGCTTCTCTTAGAGCACAAAGCTGATGTAAATGCCCAAGGTGGACCTTATGGAAATGCACTCCAGGCAGCTAGTGCTCAAGGCAAAAGGGATATTGTACAGCTTCTCTTAGAGCACAAAGTGGTAACTCTGTGAACTCTAGAAGTGCTCTGGTCAGCAAAATGTGGGTGATCTGGAGCTGTTGTCAGGCACCACACAGCCGTTTGCAGCGGCTCCCAGCACTGGACAGTGCCGGAAAGCGGCTTCCCATGCACTTATGTTTTGCTGATTAGTAGCTGTAGAATACAGAATACGGTCTGTCACTTGTGCTAGGCCCCGACTACATGCAGCTAATGCGTTCTCAGTCTGTACAGTTTGTGACTAATTGACTTCCTATATGGCATTCCCCATTTTCTACTTAACATGCAGTTAACAATTTTGTGAACTTAGTAAGTAATCTAAACCTCAGTAGTACACGACTGTACAATGACTCTGTACTGTGAAATATAAGTACCTGTGAACTTAGTAAGTAATCTAAACTATAAGTGAATATCAGTACAAAGATCACAAGTAAATAGACAAGTAAGCTTACCCTCAGTAGTACATGAGTGTACAACGACTGAGGGAAATAATGAAAAGTATCAAAATATAAATAAAGTATCGATGCTGCCTGCCAAGGCAGCTTTTCAATGAGGCGTGTAAGTAAAGATAAAGTGGCGAAGGTAAAGAATTTGCCTGTAAGATAAGGAAAGGAAAAACAATCATGAACAGAGAAGTACCTCCCCTTATACCGGCAATGTGCCTGAGAAGCGGGACTCCTAATAGTAGCAGGGTCAGGCTTCAACAAATTTTGTATTTAAGATGGTAGGCTTGTCTTTCTAAACTCCCTTTTCTACATCATGCTTGAAATCAAAGACGGAGTGAGTATACACAATCATATACACTGGAAGGAGCCTCATGCTTGACTTCAAAGGCAACAATCCGATAGAGGGCAACAGTATCCAAGGCTACAAAGCCAACGGCACTGTAGCCCAGCAGGTTAGCATCTTGAATCTCCATTTTGCCATAGCTCAAATTGTTTGCACTGGATTGTCAAAAGGAAAAGCAGGACTGCCAGTACCTACTCCATCCAAACTAATAACAGTGACGGCCATGGCAATGGTTTCTTCTTTCCGCCTTGCTATGTAAGTTACATCTGTACTCAGACATCTCTACATATTCTTTGAGCTTATAATCCACATAGGATGAGGGTGGAAAGGTTATCTACTTCTTACTAGGAGGATTGTGGTTGTCAACCGCATTGATGCCGGAAACAACGAATACTTACAAGTGAGCATTCCCCCAAGCTGAATATCCAAGTAGATATTCAACAAGGATGTAGGATTGGTTACACTCTTGGGAGCGACAAACTTGTGTTGGCTCTTCCTGGTAGCCAAACAGAGGTGAGTTGGGTTAATGAAAAAGCGCCGGCAGCCATAGTTTAACCTGCTCTTGCAAAATTACAGGTAGCGCTTGCTAATGATGCCAAAAATCCCCATTACCAATGGACCCTTAAGTATGTTGCCACTCTTTGATTCATTGCCATTCACAGAAGTGTGGGACAATTTGCAGAAGTGGTCAACATGGTTAAACTACGAGAAACTCTTATATTGATGTTGCGAATGTGTTCATATATATGTTGTATCATTCACGACCGAGTATAACACAAGTTTATTGTACAACTTCACATCACTTCAAATAAAAACACAAAACCAAGCCACATCATGCCATTTGCAACTAACTTATATCAGCCTTCGTTCAATCAGCTGGTCTATCTATATAGCAAGCGGCCTTCAAACAAACCTTGAGCACCTAATAGCAAGGACAGTTTAAGAAAGGAGTGGGGTGGTGGAGAGTGTGCGAGAGTCATAAAACATGGTGAAGAAGGGGGGGGTGATGGAGAGAGCAATCACTAGTGGAGGTTGTTGCAGAATGGTGAATAGAGCTGGAAAGAGCTGGAAAGTGGTGGATAGCCCACCAAGGAATCACATGTAGCAAGATACCAGTGCTAACCCATTGTCGTAAACACAGTTCTCCTCCCCTACCATCCTTCCCATGCCATTCATCCGCAAAACCTGGGTTTTGATGAAAGCAGTTCTATTCAGTTGCTATTCAGTCCAAAGCATCTCAGAGCAAGGGTACTCACCGTAGAGCACTCTGAAGTGCTCTGAATTGCTTTGACAATTTTGACAGCTTTGGAGCGCTCCAGAGTGCTCCAGAGCAGCCAAAGCTTGTCCCAGTTTTGCAGATATTTCCGCCCCCACCCAGAGATCGGCAAAGAGTATTTTGTTAGGAGGAGATAGCAGGGATGGTGGGGTCCGCATGGAATCGAGGAATAGAAGCTTCAAGTTCTAGCTGACCCAGACAGCGTGCTTGAGAGCATTAGTGCAGATCCCCCTCACTTGGTAAAGAAATATTCTACAGCAGATACATCTTGGAACAAACACCAGGGCAGCTGGGTTGGCGGAGGAGCGGTGTCTAACTCCTTCATTTTGGCAAGTGGGCCTGAACTTTTACATCCACCCTTCAAAATACTACCACACCTACACTGAGCGGAAACAAGGAAAGAAACCTCAAACGACTGGCAATGGTGTGATTGGGCGAGGTAGCTCAGAGGATTGAAGGTTGAACTGGTCAAGTAGTGGAAGTAAAAGTGCCTTGAAGGACATGGTGTGAGCATATCGATAAGAAATGTTAGATCCTACAAGAACAGTGGTAATGGTTAAGAGGAACAATATTAAGTAAAGACAAAGTAAAGACTACACCAGTTTCTTTTAAAAAAGCCATTCAACAACATAACAGCAACTACAAGTTTCACGGGGATTGCCATAAATCCTTCCTAACGCCTTCCAGACATCATCCCGAAAATATCGACGGACTGCAGTGCTCTGACAACGTCGTCAATTACAGGCACTAGTCGCTGCATTCCATCCATTTTAAATCCTAGCCTATGCCATATGGTATGTCTGCTTACCCAAGAAGTGAGATCTTGAGAGCCCGAGTGAAATAGCTCGGGTATCAAGGCCCAAGGTAGAGGGGAGAGGAAGACTCTAACTTCTTTCCATCCAAATGTCCGCTCCATGCCGTATGATGTCCTTACATCTAGCAGTTGTGTTCTTGGAGCGGATTACTTGGAGGATGACAGCAGTGAGTGCTTGATGAATTGATGACCTCCGGATGTTCTTACCACAAACGACTTGAACTGGGTTTGGAATGTGAGATGGTCGAATGTTGATAATCTAGAATCGATAAATTTTTAGCTACTGTAGAAGCTTCTGAGAAATATCACGTACCTTCAGCTCTCCCAGTGTTCCAATCCTTCTCCCTTCATTGCTGATATGCCATTTGAACATTGGCAGTTATAGAAACCAATTCTCTACAGAACCAATACAGAACCTTGACGGGGTACAAGCGCCTATGTAAACGCCCATCTCAAGGAGGTATATCCCGGTCCGAAACCTCCTTCTTCTTCAATGGCAAGTCAGACGGCCACTCCACCCTATGTCTGCAGCCCTTGTGACGCTCTCAAACATTGCATCCTAAGATACTCGACAAATATCCCAATCCTTTCCATAGAGAACGCTTTCTGACCCCAATACATTTTTTGTTCATGATAGCTTGTTGAAATTCGGTTCCTCTGCCATTTTTGCCAACTCTGGCAATTCAAACTCGGAGCTCAAGCTTTAATGTCTATTCAAATCAATGGTGGATAGAACTACCAACAGAGAGGGCGCAGGATAGTAAACGCAGCAGTTGGATCTACCCAAGCTGTCCGATGCCAATATACTAGTTTGAAGACACAGCTTTTTGGGACATTACTTCGTCATTGCTTAGAACAGTCAGAAGTTGGGTGGCTTTGGGTTTCCGGACGTGTGGTCTGTCGGATTAAGACGTCGTTAGAAGTTGACTTGAACCGGGACCAGCGACTAGACAAGATGGTATAAACTCAGAGCTCAAAGTGGTGCGTCAATTCATTACTTCTTATTCACTATATGTAATTTAAGTACTGTCAGGCTGGACACATGAATACCCAAACTTGCAATTGCCTAATAGTGGCTGCTCAAACATTTCTACTCTTCAAGCGATGTGTCGCTTAGAACTCAAAGGAGGACAATTGCAACTTTGAAGGGTTGGGTTCTTGGTTGAACCATTGTGTGGCGGCGACAGCGAGTGTTGCCTCCGGAATCTAATATCAAAAGCTACACTTACTTATAGGGCTGATGTTATCTGCTCTTACTATCCCATGGTGTTCACAGATTCCTTCCCTACACTACTCAAACTCTGAAGAATCCGGATCTATGTTTTTTAATCATAGGCGGCCATGTCCAGTGTTATTTGAACAAGTTTAAAACTTCATTTAAACAAACTGTTGAAGTCATTCTCCTGCCGCGCTGGTTAGACCTACCTACCTACCTACCTACATACATACCTGGATAGCTTACAGCTTTGTACATATGTTAAATAGGTATTTAAATCAGCAAATTAAACAATGACTTTAAACATTAGTACTCTATGTTTTGGAACGTACTAAACTTCACATTTAAACAAAGTGTTTAATCAAAGGCACTTGGATTGTTTCTTAAGACAGGTTAAACGCGCACAGTGGGTGCACCAGATGTAGTACCGGGAGATAGTGTAGACCAATCGCTGCTTGGAGTGTTGCTCTGAAATAGTAGCGGAAGCTAGGAGAACCAAATTATCATACCTTATCACGAAGTTTGACTCATGAGTTTAGGCTAGCAGGCACATAATCTCACAGCAAATACGGTTGATGAACTCAAAATAGTGGTGTTGGTGGTGGTGGTTGGGAAAAAAGAAGGGAATGTTTGCGTTAGGCGGTCGACAATCATTAACGATAAGTTGATAGTAAGGCCGGGGGTCACTAACACATGACTGGTAATCATATCATATCTTATTGTATCTCCAGCCTATTGTTCAATGGCCAATCGACAATCATGTGTCTTTTTAACTCCTCTTGTCACCTGCAGGCTTGGGCCTATTGTTTCATGGCCAATTACCTGATGCAGGTGGTCAGGCCTTCGAGTTTGCTTCTTTTTTGTCGACCACCACCTTGCCACCACGTCCACTGCTCCTCTGACTTCATTGTAAGGCAGCATGCTATGCTTGGCCTCCAGAGTCAACAGCTACCACAGAACTAAGGTACACTTTGATTTATACATTTAAACGACAACATGATATTGACTCTATGATTACAGTGTCGACTCCCTTGGCCGCACAATGTATGAGGCCAAAAGTGCAACATCTAAAACATCTTGGAAAGAACATGCATGGGTTTAAAGATCTGATGAAGGAGAGAACAATAAAGTTGCGCTTTCTCTTCGGATGGATCTGGTGGAGGGTCCGAGTCTCGACCCGAGTGGCCACCGGATGTTCAGGGGGATTTCAAGCGAGTGTTGCATGGTCTTTCATTGATGTAGACTGTCAAAGGTGACAGTTTTCCTCCAGTCCATCTCAACTTCTTTTTGTACGTCTCTCAGTTTTTTTCGTCAAACTCAGCTGACGCGTAGCATAGGTCTTGGAGCTGGAACAATCTTTCCAAGAGCCATGCGGCGACTTTTACATCTCAAATCTCGCTATTTTCTATCTGAAATGTAGTCTATGCCCACTCTGCGTAAGAAGATCATTGCCAAAGTTGTGAAAAACCTATGGTGGGGCATTGACACAGTAAATGTCCCCATCCCTCGGACTCCAGGTGAGTATTCAATCTCCTTGTGCATGACTATGCGTCTCAACGCTCTCGCCTAAAAAGTATTATGAAGATGCCACAATCAGGGCATTGCCCAGAGTGGATCTGGATCTGGATTAGGATGACAGAAAATCGCTCGTTACATGCTCATCGGCGAACCAACGTACCCCTTTTGTTGTGCCAGTCCCTGCAGCATCTACCCAACTTCAGAGGTCTCTCATTCTGGAATCCGTCATGCATGCGATGATTCCGGGGGAAAATATCACACTGGTGTGTTTTACCCTCCTGGAGATATATGGGTAGAAATAATGGGCAATCGTTAATGAGGATGAGAATCCAGTTGCGCGCGTTGTGAGGACAGAACAAGTCACCTGGCGCTTTTTATTTTGGGATCGATTTAGTGGAGAGCCCAAGGATGGCAAACTTTATGCGAATGATGTTTCTGGGATTGTAAGCGGGGCTGGTGTTGTTCTGTGGTCCTTCGTTGATGTAGAGACTCGCGGGGAATTCCTTTTTCCTGGACTCGATGTAACAACGATTGGGGTCTCTGTACTGTGAGACACACTTTCCGGTCATTCCCCGCGAGGAAGTAAGTATTTCCAGTGCCTTTAAATTACGATGACAAAAAACGTTGGGGGTGTTGTACGAGTAGAGAACAGTAAGCCTCCTGATACTTTTTGGGTTTGGTAGAGAATCCGAGTATGGCAGCCTTTGTGCGTATGGTGTTTCCTGGGGATATGAGCGTGCCGGCGTAGTCGCAAGATCTTTCGTTGATGTAGAGGCTCTTAAGCGGGTTTATACTTATTCTTGGACCCAATGACTCTACTTGTGGATTGGATGATACATTTTCTTCTCTCATTTGACATGATTGTCCCATTGTTCTTCACTCATTGCTAGGCATCCCCACGAGTACGTACCGATCATCTCTCGTGGTCGATTCGTAGACTCATATAACTGTGGCAAATCTTCTCAATCTTTACCTTTTGAATCATGTTGCGATGGTAATATTCATATACAGATATCTCGAGCTGACCAAGTTCAAAGTTGGTAGAGACTGTTAGGTTCTGAGTTGTGATGTCTTCAGAAGAAACATGTTGGGACAAACAAACCCTTTGTAAGTGGGTCTTTGTCACAATCCAGCAGCTTTGACCGTTACGCCAAAACGGCAGTATAAACACAAACTATGTGTTCAGCCTCTAGATTGTATATAAGCACATCTTGGCGGTTCAAGTGTGGTAAGCCACGGCAGGCTTACACCCTTGTGCCAAGAGGCGACTTGAAACGCGACTTTTCTTGCTTACCTTCAAGCTACATAGCCTAGCTAATTCTATGGTCATGGTTGAGAAGCAGCACAGAGGTTCTTAGTTGTAGTGTTCCAGGTTCAAGATGTTTCAAGTGGGTCAAATTGACCCTTTTTTGCGAGGTTCAGCATGCGTTTTATGGATTGAGCCAATTGGACCTGCCCTAAACCAGAGGTTGAAACGTGACTAAATTCATTCGAGTTCTTTTGATTTAGAACGAGCGTCGAGTATTCTCTTCACAAAAGACAGCTAGCTAGGCTACTTTCGATTTGTTTTTCTTGATTCACGACAATTACAAGAGACATAACAAGGTCAGAGCATCAACCCCTATCCAATTTCGAGCTCCTCTATCTCACTGAGGATCTTTTGTGCAGTGTACAATGGCGAAGTATCTTTCCCAACGTATTGAGGGTCCAATTTGGCTTGATAAGGATGAAATATTCGTCTTAAAAGCTAAGATCTCTGATGCAGAAACCGAGATGGAGAATCTCAAAACTAGTAAATCCGACCTCACGCTCCAATGTCGAAAAGATGAGGTCGAAAAGTTGAAGAACATTCTATCTCCTATTCGTCGAGTGCCACTGGACATACTTTCCGAAATATTAATCCTATCTTGTTGTGACGACAGCTTCGGCGACAGGCCTAAAGATATCTTTCACATGGTCGTCCGATACACGCCACTTGTTCTTGCCAGCGTTTGTTTAGCTTGGAAGATAGCTGCCCATGATACACCTAGGATTTGGTCTATTCTGTACCTTCACGTTGGCGACACAAGAGGTAAAGATCGGGCCTGGGTCCAGATGTGGCTTTCTCGGAGCAGAGGTATTCCTTTGGAGTTACACCTCCAATATCATGGCGGATATAAATATTTCCCGTTGGAAAGAGCAAGGGAAATAATGGACACAATCTTGGAATTTTGTCACCAAATCCAGATATTGCATTTCTCTGGAAGGCCTGAAGCAATTGTTCCTCTCTTCCGCTTGCCCTCCTCTGTACAGTGTGATTCCATTGTTCTTAAAGAATAAAGACTAGTACTTATGTATTGTTTTTAAGATCTCTTTAAGAAATAATTTTTCCTATTGTTTGATACCTACATTTTTATCGCCCTTGCATTAAATTCCTTAAGAACTTCTTAACAAGTGCTTAGTTGCATACCTACCAAATTCTTAAGAATCAATGTTCTTAATGGTTCTACATTCTCAATGGTTCCTTAAGAGCGAGGTTCTTAACAGTCCCTTAACAACGACTCCGTTCTTAAGGGTCTTTAAGAACACATTCATTAAGAGATTGTCCTCACAGAAAAAACCTCATTAACAAGTGGCCACAGCCAAATTCTGAACAGATTGTTTAAGGAGACACTTATGGAGAAAACATGTACTTTCTTCTCTCAGCTACCTCGCTGACTACCCAGTAAATACGAAAGGTCCTGATTGTTGGCGGCTAGCATATGGTGCGCTGTTCAAACACGAAAAATCGCTTTCAACATAGAGGGTTTGTGTTATAGCACATGAACAGGAGGATGGGAGGAAAGGGCAAGAAAAAAGCAGGTGGTCGAGCATTTAATAGTCCCCTTGTCTATAAACAATAGGCAAGGGCATCACAATGGGACCATTGTCGAGCGCTATATGTCCAAATTGGCTGGTCTACACTGCCACTTATGTATATTTGCGATCATGATCGTCACTGATCGATCTCGGGAGTCGGTACGTAGTAGTACGCTCTATATACTTAGCCAGGTAGTCACTTCAAGAGTCTGGTACTATACGAAGCTTACAGACTTTGGTGCCAAAATACATTGTCTATAGACCATGCACTGAACTTCAACCTGACTGGTAGCAGCAAGAAGTTGTGATAACTGCTTTCAAGAGAGAAGCCATCGTACTAGTATCGCACTTGAAAAATCGGAAATATTCATTTCTATCCTCCCACAGACAGCTTCGTCAGAGTTTTACCTCGATGCGTGATTTTGTTGTTTTCGGTGTTACCATTGGAAGTGCAATTGCTTGGTTCGATTGGGGCTCGTAAGCCTCACATATGCAATTCCAATTATGATAAAATTTCTGGCCCAGTCTTTCGGAAGACAGAGACTATTCAGAGAGCATTGAGAAGCAGGAACTTTCTCAGTCAATGCTTAGCTGGCACAGGTTGGACAATGATGATACAAAGGATAGCAAAGCGATTATCTCGTCCCGCCAGCTTTGCCTTTGAAGAAGCTCTGTACCAAGTCCGTTGGTTTTTGGTAAGGGAGAAAAAGACAAGAGCTTGGCAAATGATCTGATAGTAGGATATCCTTCTGCCTGACTTTAAAAGTGATTACAGCCCTTGCTTCTTGCTCGGATAGAAAATTCACGGCTATTGCTACCTACTAGCTCGGAGTTGTCTCTGTTTCACCTGGACCAATACATACTAGTATTCACTTCGATTCTGCTTATCGTCGGAGCGATGCAGGTGACGGACTCGTTGGAGGGTCTCGGAATAAGAAAAACAAATTTCGAAGAAGTACTACTGCCTGGGCCAAGTACTTCCAGACTGGCTTCACTTTGGAACCACGAACTTTACCCAGACTGGTAGCACCAACGACTACTTCCAAGAGACATGCCATGGTATCGCTAGCTAAATTGGAGGTTTAATTTCTATTTAACTTCTATCTTGTGTTTAAGCCTCGCCCGTTTAAATCTTGCTTTCGGTGTCAATATCACCATGCAGTATATTATGTCTTTAGATGGAATGAAATCGAGTGCTAGTTCTAAATTCTGGTCTACACTTCTCAGACCCCGCCGACTATCATAGTTGAAGGAAGCATATACCGATTGAGCAAATAAAAAAGTTGTTGAGAATTTCACTTACCGTCCACATCCATCTTATCGTCGCTGTCTCCCATGTTGTTTTCGAGGTTCCCCATCACCTAAAACTGAGGAATTAGTGTCTTGGCGGTTTAATAACATCGGCGCATACGTAGTCATCGTCCTAGGGATAGGTCATTGTCAGTTTGTTGTGAAGAATGATGGGGACTTACGGCTCTTGTGTTTCAATTCAAAGTATCGTCTACCATCACCTAAAATTGAGAAATCAGCCTCTCATCAGTTTAATAGTGTTGTAGCATACGTAGTCAACATCCTAAAGATAAGTCATCGTCAGCATGCTGCGCAGGAAGATTCTGAGTACTCCCCAAGACTTACGGTTCCTATGTTGCGATCCTTGTGCTAAAAGATGTTCTAGTTAAGCAACAGTTAAAACCTTGAAAGACGAGAAGAATTACCATCCTAGCCCTTTTGCACGCACAAATGTACCGGCGACCGACAATTTTCAGTTGCGAAACTTTCAGCCGCTGAGTCCGCGTAGAAGTCATACGAGTTACAGGTCCTCCACACCTTTTCTTGCAGGTATTACAAGTGTGCATGGTGACGTGAAAGACAAACTTGCGATTGTTTGTGTTTGTCTCAAATTTAGGCGCTGCGCTACGTACGTACAACGCGTACAGCGCTTTCCAGCGTTTCTCGACCAGACACGTTCTCTGACATGCACTCACTTCTTCTTATACTGATCTAACATCGCTCGACCTTGTAGCAAGTTTCAACCTCAACTGAGGCTCTGAGTTGACGGCAAGAACGACAGCAGGACATCAAGGTCATTGTAGTCGATTGGATGGCTCATTGGTTTGAGATGCTAGATGGTTTGAAGGGCTGGATTAACGGACGTCAGTGAGTTTTAGTCTCGTCGTCTGTACGTTGCTGGCTTACAGAGAACTTGTTTCGTCTCCTACTCCTCCTCTTTCCCCGCTTTCCCGGTTCAGCCACACGTATCGTATCCCACAGTCATCCACTGGCCGAAAACCCGCAACCATCTCCGGCCAATAAAGATCATGATCATACCACACTGGCCTTTTCAATCTCTACGCCATGGACCACCAAGACTTATGCAAAATCTATTGCGTTGCTGGTTCCTCGCAACCTCTATAGGACTTTCTATACCTTTTCCTTGGAGGAGTTGGGACGTTCTCGGACGCACCTGCGTCCCACATCCATCCCAAATCCAATATACATCTCCACCTCCACCTCCATCATCATTGCCGTCCTCCCACCAGCTCTCCATGATACAGAATATCGCCGACACTATTCCTCTCATCGGCTCCTGATTCTCCAACTCATCAAATTAGTGGCGCCATAGTCTTTTATCAACGAAGCCGCCAAAAGACGAACCCACACGAACTGATTGTCCCCATCAACACAGATTCGACTGATCTCTCCCAATCTGCACTGTTGACGCGACTAGGACCTTACTTTGACGCTCGTCAGCCTGACAACCCATCGGACTCCTACTCCTCCTTGAAAGACTTGGACTCCGGCTTTTGTCTGGAACACCACTTTATGGACCGTCATTGTAATCACTACTAGCATAGCCCGCGACCAGGAGCAGGTGCCCGTCTAATCTCGGTGTCCAATTCTGAGAAACAGTATGAGCGGAGTGATAACAATCACACACGAAGAACCCACTGGCCATCGACCGAGCTGGGGCAATGCCATTCCTGCCAAGATCAACCGCGGATTGTTCCACAGAGACACCCGTGGCCCATCCTTGTCTTTACTTCGCAACTCCTGTGAAGTGGCAAATGCATCTTGAGAGTCGTGTATCATCTAATTGTACTATTTTGCCATTCATTGCGATCTTAACCCATACGAGATAGTCGATTGAGACCAAGTCCTACTTTGAGGCCAGCCTCAATCGATTTCCAAAGTGGTTTTCTGATTGACTTCGAAGATATTTGCTAGCTAATTCTATTGAATATGTTTGATACCGTTGCTCCACTAGACAATACGCGATGGAGAGACTAGGCGCATCCAATTGAAGAATAAATGGCGCAGAGCCAGATTGTTCCGTTCTCGTATGTCGAGCTTTAGATTAAGTTACATGGGCAAACGAGCTTTGGGAGGAGTTCGAGGTCCTACAACGATCTCCCAACTCGGTTTAACTTTAGGCTGAGTACCTGTTTTCTCCGACAAAATTTCCAAGGGTTTACTACGGTCGACCTGATGTCTTTCTCGAGCGCTACAACATTCCACGGGCTGTTCTACTTGCGGAGAAGTTTTCGTTGCTTGCTTGGGCCTGTTAAATAGGTTATGTGTTAGTGAAAACACTGGGAAAACTGAGAATATCTGACGTACTTCTTCGACAATCCTTCACCTACATCTTCTTGCGCTTTCGATGTCAAGGCAACTTCCTTCTTAGATCTTTTTGACAACCGTCGATAAGTGGCAAGTTACAAAATGAGAAGATTATTACTCACTTCTTCGTTGGTGGTCCTGAAGCCACAGCTTCCTGCGATTCATGTTTCTTACTGCCCCGAGGTTTGGGAGCGCTCTGGAGTTTTGGATCATCCAGACTATAATGTGAAGATTCAGTTTGGGATCTCAGAAGACATACAAGAACGGAGTATCTGACGTACTTCCTTGACGGTCCTTCACCTACATCTTTTTGCGCTTTCGATGTCGAGGCTACTTTCTTCTTAGATCTATTTGATGGAATTGATAAGGGGCAGTTTACAAAATGAGAAAAGCATTACCCACTTCTTCGATGGCCCTGAAGTCGCAACTTCCTGCGATTTTTGTTTCTCACCCCGCTGAGCTTTGGGAGCGCTCTGGGGTCCTGGTCCATGCGGACTATTGTGACGGAAATAAGCTTGTAGCGTTAAAGGAGGCATGACCAACAATACCTTTGTTGATTCTCGGCAGGCTTCTCTTCATCCTTATTCAAGACTCGCCTTACTTTAGCTGGCGTAGAAAGCTTGGGAGGAGTGGAACTAGTTGCGTGCGTAGGTGCTGGGACGGCGGCTGTGTGTTCCGAGCCGGCGGCGGGTGTAGGCGTTGGGGCGGCAACCGGGTGTTCCAAACTAGTAGTGGGCGTGGGTGTTGGGGCGACAACCGGGTGTTCCGAACTAGTAGTGGGCGTGGGTGTCGGGAGAACAGTTGAGTGTTCCGAACTAGCGGTGGGCGTAGGTGTTGGGAGACCAGCTGAGTCTTCCGTTATTGATTCGAGAGCAGATTCCATAGCCAATGGAAGAGTAGTATCCTTTTTGAAGAATACGGGCGTCGTTGCGAAAAAGGATTTTACCGCTGGTAGCTCGTCAACAGTCATTTGATTGGGGTCTTTGATGAACTTCAGATTCTGCGGATCAATGAGATATTGTTCCGGGTTTTTCTGGAAGTCTTCAAATGGGAGAGAATCCCCGTCAAAAGTGGAATCTGTAAATTTGAGAGTATTAGCTTGTTCATTGAACCACAGCTAAGGAAGCGACCTACCAAAATAGGTACAATAGTGCGCTGTAAGGTGCTTCTCAAGGTAGTCTATCAGCTCCAGCCGAGTGAGATCTTCTGCCTCCAAACTCCACTCAAGTGATGTAGACTTCTTGAGTCCCGCATCTAGATGCTTGATTAGTACATTGGAGAACAGTCAATGAGCAATTTACCTATGAATATTTCCTTTGCGTACTCCGTGAAGTGATTGAGAAATCGCTCACCAACTTGCGTTTTCTCCATTTTGTCGAATTTCAGAGGAGCATTCAAACGACTGTACAAACCTATCAGCCTATAGATGCGAAAACACAGTACTTACTGAAGTGCTAAAGGTTCGCCTTGTGGACCGGGAATAGCACAATAAACTTCAAAGTAAACAAGGCCGAAGTTCTTTCGAAACTTTTCAAATAGAGCATCAATTTCTTGGTTGGCAACGGTGCTAAGGTTGTGGTCAGGTACTACGAGCATTTGAAAGTGAGACTGTGTAACATACTCGGGATGTCGCGACATTTTTTCAGCCGCTTGAGTGTTCAGATTTTCAGCCTTCTTCTCCCATATGTCCTTTTCCTCAGGAGTCAGTTCACCCCAGGTCTTAGAAACGGCCTCGTTGATCAATTTAAGGTGTTGTGTATGCAATACGCCGTTTTTTGTGCGTTCCTCGTTAACTCTTTGATTGAGTTCGCTACCCTTATGAATATTCGCCTCCCAGTAAACGTCCCATGCCGTGATTGATGACTTGTCCGACAAAGCTTGCGATGTAGACGGTTTGGGGTCCTTGGAGCGCGTCTTCTGCTGGTATTTTTGATTGCTATAGTAGGTGTTCACCTTCTACAATATTATTATTAGAGATAGCCAGAAGGGTCAAGTGAATCGCTTACCGCTTCCTTGCCACCTTCAAAAGGCCCGTATAGCTCGATGCATTCTGCCTTTTTTCGGGCGATTAAAGCCTTCCGTTGGCCATCGCTCAAAAGGGCCCTGAACTCATCGCGTGAGTCGGCGAAAATTTTTTCTTTTCGGGAGGAAGAGAGCTAGCGATGGGCATAATAGAGAGAGCAGAAAGAATGAGGACAGAGCAACTCGAACACAATTTTAACCAAGTCCATTTCGTGGCCACTTAACGTTTTTGTTATTGTCTGTGTGTGCGAAAGTGGTGCTTGGACCTCATATTGACAATAAATCTGATGGCGTATCAATAATAAGCGAACATCGGGGCCATGGATGGACCTCACCTATTGTCACTACCGAAAGCAGTAATGGTCCTAGCTTGTATTGTAGTTGCCCTGTGCTTAGACCTCTATGAAATCGACAAAAGGATAAGTCGAAAGCTGGATAAATACCAAGGACTTACGGCTCAGATTCCACAAAACTGAACCCTGAAACATCCCTCTGTTCTTCGACTTGCGAACTTCGAAACATCCCTCTGCTCTCAACTCAAGCTCTACTTCTGAACTTCAAATAATCCATCTGAAATGCCATCCATCAGCCCTGAAAAATACGTGGAACGCTATGGTGAAGTCGCCAAAGAATTCCCGGGAATGAGCAAGAACCAAATGCTTGAGGCTATCGAGCACCAGATCTCTACAATCTTGAAGAAGGAGGCTGAGCCTAGGCCACACTATCCGGGCACCAACAGATTATATATCGATCTAGGGAAGAAGAGCATCAATGAGCTCGGAACCTGGAAAGTGAACGTGAGTATTTGATCATGGCTAAAAATTTGTTCGACTCATCACCTGCGAATTTAGATACTCAGAGAGAGTACGGGTGGAGGCCGTTGGACAGAGGTGGTCTCCATCACGACCCAAAACATCCAGAGTCGCAAGCCGCATTTGATGCAAGGGCGGTTAGGCCAACTACTCGAGTATTGAGGAAGCCTTCTAAACACCAAGCAGAGTCGCAAGCGTAAAGCAAGTCCTTCACCTGCAACCCGCGGGGCAAAAAAGCCACGACTTGAGGTAGTTACTAAGCCTAAGGTAGCTGCTAAGCCTACTCAAAACGAGCAACAGCACCGCATGGCCCCCATAGGGACAGGCCCAGATGAAGCTACTATCAAGCTGTGGACTCAGGTAAGAACGCCTGTTCGATATACATTCAGACTTACTCATATTGACATAGAACAAACAATCTCCCCACCGAATCCTAGTGGTACCCAAAGCTGGCCGAGTCGTACTTGAAGCTTGACTTGGGGAAGCACGGCGTAGAGCAGGGCCAGTCTCTTGAAGTGGTATCTAAGGACCGTAAAGAGTGGAGAAAGATTAATTGGTCGACCGACATACGGGTCGGGGCGGGCGATTTGATTCTCCTGCGTCCTGAGGGTGTAACGAATACTGTTGGATGGGAAGTCGATTACGATAATATGTAGAGCATCCTGTAGCTTCCTATTGAGTTGGTTGAGTTTGGCATAAATCGGGGGAGCATACCTTCTACGTGTAATGATTGAACAACGAAATAAGAGAACACTCAACACCAAGCTGAGTTACTGAGTTGAACACCAAGTTCAACTTGCGACAGGTACCATAGAACCAACACCAAGTTGAGTTCATGAGTTGAACACCAAGTTCAACTCCATACCTTCCAACGTTAACCTTCAAGCCAGAGTCGGGGCTTACCGGTACCCTTGAGCGTCGTTGATGTTGGTGAGGAAATTTAAGCTTAGACGCCCATCCTTCACGTGGCAACGCGCTCCCGATATTCTCACGTGGTATTGAGCTTCGTTCAATGCCAGCGCTCACGCGTTCATGTTCACGTTCCAACCACTTGGGTGGTTTGGAGTTCTTCAACTTGGCGTTGCTAGAACCATGCTCAACTTGAACACGGTATCTCCGGACAAGGCTCGTCTTGTCTTTCACAATAAGACTTATGGTCAATTGACGTGTTTTCCTTTTTTGTAGGATTTTTACTTTGACCTCGGGAAGACCTTTTTGGCCATCATAACCTTTTGGATATCAAAGCTTTTCTCAAGTTGTATAAATTTGATTCTTTTCCCTCCCGTAAGCCCTCATCGATCTCCCCATGCCCACCGCCGTTGAACTTGAAGCAGCCCACGCACTCCTTGAATTGCATGCAAATGCGTACTCACCGGCACCTCTTACCACGCAGTCTCTCACTTTACACAACGCTTCAACAAACCAATCTCTACCCCCAAGTATCGTCCGATTACTGGTTACCAACGACTATCACTTGAGCATGGCCTTGAAATCGGTGAGCTTATGCGCAAGACTGAAACTAAATGCACTAAACTCTACTTGTTGCATAGACTCCGACTGTTCCCTTCCTTCTGAAGACACTGCAGCTGCGGACATTGCGGCGCTCGTTGCGGACGATACCGACGAAGATATCTATGAAGAGGAGAAGGAAAACTTCGACCCTCTCACTACTAACCAAGTTTCAGATGTCAAGTCTCCGACTAAATCAGCGGAAACTGTACCTGAAAAGCGCCCTGTTTTTGGTAAGTGTTCATACTTTTCGCTTGTCAGTACTTCAGTACTTCAGTCCTCAGCTCATCTCAATTTCCTAGGGATATTACATGGTCCTGAATACGGCGTGGATATCCCTCCATTCGCTCATCCTTCCTACACTCCTCCAAGCGAGACGTGCTACTATTCCTCCCTTCAATGGGACAATACCTCGGATGAATCCTATTACAACTCTAATCCCTCTGGGTTCTCGTCCGCCTCTGATTATGACATCGGGTCTGACTCCTCGGACTGGTAGCTGATACACGCAGAACATGCAAATTATTGTAATTTTTTGCTTATTATCAAAGAAAGAATAGATTTCTACTTTTCATTGCTCTTGTTTGAATAAACAATAATTCAACAGGACCATTTTCGAAACAATGACCAGTCGAAGTGTAGCTTGGTCCAGGGAGGAAGAAAATTTGTATAAAGATCTCATGGGTTTTATTTTTTCAATATTATTCGGCCCCTACGCATACACCTAAACCATGCCTCCCATCCGTACTCGTCGAACTTGTCACCCGATTTTATGGAAATACCCTGAGATCCATGACACTTTTCTTCCCTACTCTTCTCGCTCAAAGCACGGAGAGCATCTCATGCGTATCCGGGAATTTATCGACCCCGATGTTCTTCACAGGTTTGCAAGATGCGAGGGTCGACCAGGCGTCGAACATAAACTCGAAATCAACATGGGACTTCAGAATCCCCACAATTTTGGACAACTGACAAAATCACAGGTGAGTAACAACGATTCAGTTACAGATGGATTACTCACCAAATGTGCCATACCAGTGTAAATATTGTCAGAGTACTAAGGAAGATACACTTTCCTATACCACCTACTCCACAGTCCAAAGTTATTACTACTACTACCTCTGGGACGTCAACGACATCTCAAGACTTCGTCATGCTATCACCATGGCTCTGCCGGAAAGGAGCCTCGGCCGCTTGGCCTGGTCTCCTGAGCAAACACTTGGACTTGGGAATGCGCGATGAGATTATGAGGAGGAGAAGCAACAACGCACGAGTGGTGCTAGAGGGTGATGATAGTGAGGATGAGTTCTCAGATAGCAGCAGCGAGGGCAGTAAATCTCGGAGTTGTCATTATGTAGAAAGGTATCAGTTGAGCCCGGAGGTTTGAACAGCGAAGTTTCGTATGTATTTCTGGAAATCCAAACAGCTCGAACAATCAGATGGGTATACGGATATGGATATGTTGTACGATATGATATATCTAAAGCACAATAGTATGTATGAGCCGAAATAGAAGACGGAGGCGGAAACATACCTTCGTTCAACCTGTATTCCCGAGCCGCTATTCACCGTTCATCTTGATTATAACTTCAGGTAACTTCTCGTCAACCATAGTTGAGAGCTTTCGGCAACGACCAAAGTCGCGCCATGGAACTTGGAAGGAGATGAGATTCGGGCCGGACAAGCGGACTTTCCGTCTTGGCGCTCCTCCTGGGCGCTTAGCGGACATACCTTTTTCCAATGTACCACTAGGCGTGGATGCAACACCGATAACTTTGGTTGTCAGTAAATCGAATATCTCATAAGACTGTGCTATTCCACTAGCCAGGCTGGCTGCTCGGTCACAACGCGCCAACGAAGACCCGCCAGTATTGTCTTTTTACCTGGTCTTTTTTCCCCAGTCCTCGAACTCAGCTAGCGCTGATGCCTTGTATCAGAAGTCTTGTCAGTTTTCCATCTGGTACACTCGCTTATTGTTTATTCAGATATTATACCGGCTTATTGTTTTTTTTTTGAAATTTTCAAGGCCTTTGAAAACAAAATCTTTCGCCGCATCCTCAGCAGTTTAGCCCTTTTCTGTTCCTACGCCCAAGCTCTTTTGATTGGCCCATAATGGCAGACATCCCAAGTTGTAAGTTCTTCAAGTATCAAGTACAGTCCGATTGATTCCAAACCCATCCCTGGTTAGTATCGAGGCTCCTCAAGAGCCTTCAAATCCATCTATCGCTCCTCCGATAGACGAAACCTTCAAACCTCTCAACATCTATCATGATGCCCACAAATCCAGCTGCAAGCTGCACTGCACTTGTTACCAACTCGATGGAGAATGCATTGAGAACGCCTGGCCCTCCAATACGTGAGTTCTTTGACTTCTCCAGTTGCACACCTAACTGTGTCAAAAGGTCATCCGACACAGTGGAACGCATTGCGGTCACTGAGGCGCGGCAGGATGCGAAGCCTCTATCATTATGCGCCGCATTCGAATGCATTCTTCGTCTCGAGTCTGCAAATTCAAGCTCCGACGAAGAAGAGATGCCGGAGCTGGAAGTTGAAACACCATCTCTGTGAGTCTCCTGTATCTGTATGATCTCTCTTATGCTAACGATCCGCTTTTTCAGAAGAAGATCGGGTGGTGAAGCCACTGAGCCTCCCTCGCATGCCCTCAGACCTCTTCTGATCTTACCTCTCCTCGTACGCTCGATGATCCAAGAAAGATGACGCTACCGACGTAGTTCAATCCCCGCCTACACAGGGTGGTACAGAGTTTTATGACGTTTGATTTTGTTGTTCGCCCAAACTACTTCCGTACTCGCAAGTTGGATACTTCTGTACTTGATGGCACAATCTCGCTACAATTGTAGTTACTACTGGCCAATGTTGTCATATATGCAATTCCATATTATGCTCTTT